>PVIH01027172.1:6562-17536 GCA_004025045.1 Sigmodon hispidus | reverse complement strand
CTACTGAGTCTTCCACTTCAGAGATTCTATCTTCCATCTCTTGAACTCTGTTTGTTATGCTTGTATCTATAGTTCCAGCTTTTTTCTTCAGGTTTTCTATTTCCATTTTTGCCTCATTTTGCACCTTTTTTATTGCTTCTATTTCAGCTTTTATTTCAGCTTTTATTTCAGCTTTTAGTTCCTGGCATGTTTCTTTCATAGATTTGTTCATCTCTTCCAATTTTTTGTTTGTATTTTCTTCTATTTCTTTAAGGCTTTTTTTTTCATATCTTCTTTGAGAGCTTCGATGAACATCAAAAAGGAATTTTTGGTGTTGCTTCCTTCTGTTTCCTCTTCATTGCTCAGTTTTGGCCTTGTATTTGTAGGATCGCCACTCTCTTCTGGAGTTACCATGTTGTCCTTTGTAGTATTATGTAGTTTTTTGCACTGGCGTTTGCCCATGGCTTCAGTGGTTCACGATTAGATGGATCCTGGTCAGTTGTGGCACTCGGGTTTGTATGCCTCCTGTCACCTTTCTGTTCAGGGTCTGATTTTGTCTTTCAGAGACGCCTGCAGTTGTTGGTTCGCTCAGTTCGAAGTCATGGCGGGGTTTCCCTCAGCAGGAGATGTGGATGTGGTCAGGGACAGAGTTTACCTGCCCCTGCTCCAGTGAGCGCTGGGATTCTGCAGCCAGCACTGGGTCCCGGGAGCTGAACCGAAAGCAATGGGAGCTCAACTCTCCCTCCCAGGCTGGGATATAGGCACTGAGGCCTCTTGCCACCTCCTGACCTCTGGGCGGGGTCTGAATCTGCCTTCAGAGACCCCTGTAGTTGGTTCGCTCAATTCGAGGTCCTGGCTGGGTTTCCCTCAGCAGGAGATGTGGATGTGTTCAGGGACAGAGTTTACCTGCCCCTGCTCCAGAGAGTGCTGGGATTCTGCAGTCAGCACTGGGTCCCGGGAGCTGAACCGGAAGCAATGGGCTTGTCATTTTTTTAATATTAATAAAGTCTCATTTTTATCCATGTATCCCCATGTTTAAATGTGCTTCCCCTCCTGCCCCTACAATTCTCTCTTCTCCCCATCTCTTTAACTCCTCCCTAGGAAGGACAGTAGATCCCAAAGTCCCAAGGTGGTTTAATTCGGCATCAACTCCAGGCAAATCCACTCTCCTCATCCCCACATCAAGACTGGCTCAAGTGTATATCTGGAGTGAATGGGCTCCAAAGTTCTAGTTCAAGGTGCCTCAGATCCCAAGCTGTTCAGTGTTTGTGGTTTGCAGCTTGGACATGCTATGCTTTCTGTTTAATGTCCACTAATGAGTGAATACATCCCCTGCTTATCTTTCTGGGATCATGAAACCTTGTTCATGAGGATATTCTCCATATTCTTCCATTTGCCTGCAAATTATAGAATATGTTTGTTTCTTACTGCTGAGTAGATGTACCACACTTGTTAATCCATTCCCAGATGAGGAGCAACTAGGTTGTTTCTATGTTCTTTTTTTCTCTTTCTTTTTTAAAATTATGACTAAAGTCACATTTTCTAATCATGTATATCCTTATTCTAGGTTTCTTACCCCTTCCACCCTCTCCAGTCACTCTCTCTTCTCCACATCTCCCCATCTCTTCCCAAGCATGGGCAGGAGGTCCAAAGGTCCCAATACTGCTCATTTCAGCATCCACTCCTGGCAGATTTAGTTTCCTCACCCCAACATCAAGACTGAGTCAGGTGTTCCTCTAGAGGGAGTGGGATCATAGGTGCCACTCCCAAGTGTTTCAGATCCAAAGCTATTCAGAGGTTATGGATCAGAGCTTGGACATGCTTTGCTTTTTGCTTTTTTTTTTCTTTAGAGTCCACTAATGAGTGAGTACCCTGCTTATCTTTTTGGGTTTGAGACCCCGAGCTCAGGAGGATATCCACCATATCCATCCATTTGCCTGCAAATTTTTGGATATCATTTTTTCTTACTGCTGAGTAGTACTCCATTGTGTAGATGTACCACAAGTTGTTAATCCATTCCACAGTTGAGGGGCATCTAGGTTGCTTCCAGGTTCTTGCTAAAATGAATAATGCTGCTATGAACATAGTTGAGTTAATGCCTTTGGAGTGTGAATGTGTGTCTTTAGGGTATACACCCAGAAGTGGTATTTCAGAATCCTTGGGAGATGGATTCCCATTTTCTGAGAAGCAGCCATACTGCATTCCAGAGTGGCTGAACAAACTTACACTCCCACTAATGATGAAGGAGTGTTCCCCTTGCTTCGCAACCTCTTCAGCATAGGCTGTCATCTGTGATTTTTATCTTACCAATCTGATAGGTGTCAGGTGGTATCTCAAAGTTGTTTTGATTTGCATTTCTCTGATGGCTAAAGATGTTGAGCATTTTTTCAAGTGCCTTTAAGCCATTCATAATTTTTCTGTTGAGAAATCCCTTTTTAATTCTGAGCACCATTTTTTGATTGGGATATTCACACTTTTGGGCTCTAGTTTCTTGAGTTCTTTATATATTTTACAGACCAGTCCTCTATCACTTTTAGGGTCTGTGAAAATCTTTTCCCATTCTGTAGGCTGTCATTTAGTCCTATTGACAGAATCATTGGCTTTACATAAGCTTCTCAGTATCATGAGGTCCTATGTATTGATTTTTGTTCTTAGTATCTGTATCACTGGTGTTATAATTAGGAAGTGGTTGCCTATGCCAATTTGTAGAAGTGTATTTCCCTCTTTCTTCTGTCATGGTCAGAGTGGATGAGTTTATGTTGAGGTCTTTGATCCACTCTGATTTGAGTTTGTTCAGGGTGACAGGCTTGGATTTATTTGCATTTTTCTACACACCACCAAACACCTATGCCAACATCATTTGTTAAAATACTATCTATTTTCTATTGAATATTTTGGGCCTCTTTGTCAAAGATCAGGTGTTCATAGGTTTTTGGGTTAATGTCTGGATCCTCACTTCTATTCCATTGATCTACAAGTCTGTTTTTATGTCAGTACGAGGCTGTATTTTTTTTTTTACTGTAACACTATATTATAACTTGAAGTCAGGGCAGTGGTTCCTCCTCAGGTTCTTTTGTGGAGCAAAATTGTTTGGCAATCCTAGCTTTCCTATTATTCCAAATGAGGTTGAGTATTTTTCTTTCAAGGTCCGCATATTATGCTGAGATTTTGATGGGCAGTGCATTACATGTGTAGATTGCTTTTGAAAGAATTGTCATTTTTACTATGTTGATCCTTCCTATCCAGGAACATTGGAGATCTTTCCTTTTTTTTGATATCCTCTTCAATTTAATTCTTCAGTGATTTAAAATTTTGTCAAATAGATCTGTTACTTCTTTGCTTATAGCTACTCCAAGGTATTTAATGCTATTTGCAGCTATTATAAAGAGTGATGTTTGTTTATTGTTCAACCCTTTTGTCTTTAGTGTATAGAAGGGTTACTGATTTCTTTGAGTTAATTTTGTATCCTGCTACATTGCTGAAGGTGTTATTCAGCTGTAGAAGTTCCTTGGTAGAATTCTGCAGGTCACTTATGTATACAATAATATCATCTGCAAATAGTGATAGTTTCATCTCTTTTTTCCAATTTGTATCCCCTTAATCTCCTTTCACTCTCTTATTGTTTTAGCTAAAACTTTGAGAACTATATTGAGTAGATAAGGTGAGAGAGGACATCTTTGTCTAGCTCCTGTAATTAGTGGGATTGCTCTGAGTTTTTTTCCATTAAGTTTGATGTTGGCTGTTGGCTTCTTGTAAATGGCCTTCATTATATTTAGGTATATTCTCTGTATTCCTGATCTCTAGGACTTTTATCATAAGAGAGTGATGGATTTTGTCAAAGGCTTTTTCAGCATCTAAGGATATGATCATGTGTTTTTTTCCAACAATTTGTTTTTATGAAGGATGACATTTATGGTTTTTTGTATGTTGCATCAACCCTGCATTTCAGGGATGAAGCCTACTTGGTCATGGTGGATGATATATTTTATGTATTGTTCTATACTTTTTGCCAAAATTTTGTTGAGAATTTTAGCATCAAATTCATGAGGGAAAATAGTCTGTATTTCTCCTTTTTGTTTCTTTGAGTGGCTTGGGTATTTGGATTATTGTGGCCTCATAAAAGGAACTTGGCAATATTTGCACTGATTCTACTGTGTGAAATAGTTTGATGAGTAATGGTAGTAGTACTTCTTTGAATATTTGGTAGAATTCTGCACTGAAACCATCTGGACCTGGCCTTTTTTTTTTACTTGGGAGGCTTTTAATAGCAGCTTCAATTTCCTTTAGTTTTATAGGTCTGTTTAGGTAGTTAATCTGATCTTCATTTAATTTTGGTAAGTGGTCCTTGTCCAAAAAGCTGTCCATTTCTTCTAGGTTTTTCATTTTTGTGAATTATACATTTTCAAAGTATGACATGATAATTCTTTGGATATGGTCTGCCAAAATTTTGCTGAGAATTTTAGCATCAATATTCAAGTGGGAAATTTTTCAATTATTCTCCTTCTTTAGTGCAGCTTTGAATGCCTTGGGTATTAGGGTATTTATGGCATTATAAAAAGAATTTGACAATATTCCTTCAGTTTCTACTGTGTGAAACAGTTTGAGCAGTAATGGTAGTAATTCTACTTTGAATTTCTGCTAGAATTCTGCACTGAAAATATCTGGACTTGGGCTTTTTTTACTTGGGTTTCTATAATGATAGCTTCAATTTCCTTTAGGGTTATTGGTCAGTTTAGGTAATTAATGTTTTTCATTTAATTTTGGTAAATGGTATCTGTCCAAAAAACTGTCCATTTCTTCTAATTTCCCCATTTTTGTGGAATATAAATTTTCAAAGTATGACCTGATGTGGTGTAAAGGTTCTCTGTATGATGTAAATAAATTAACTGGTTTGGCCTATGCGGAGCACTGTAGAAGTCGTTGGAAAATCAGAGGACAGAGAGGTAGAAGGAGGGTAGAATTAGTCAGTCTCCCTCAGACCCCCAAAGAAGACAGACATGTAAGGACTCTAGGTGAGCCACGGGCCAGGCCATGTTGCTGACAGTTTAAAGGAAATGGGTTGATTTAAGATGAAAGAGCTAGCTAATAATGTGCTTGAGATATAGGCCAAACAGGATGAAGTTAATATAAGTGTCTGATTCATTTTTTTGTGGGACAAAAACGGCTACTGCCCAGGTCTGAACTCCTGGCCCAAAAGGGCCCAGAAAACATTCTACAACAGATGGCATCCCTGATTGGATCAGATACCTGCATAATACCTAAGAAAGTTTAAAAAGCTTAAAAAGCATTCTAGATCACTGAAACAGAGCCAAAAGCGGCTTTCTGAATTGCATATTTGAATTGATTTGTGATACAGAGATGGTGTGGTATTCAGGTGGGAAATTTAAAAATGGTGTGTCTGCAGCACACAGCTTAAACTCATATGTTTCACGGGAGGCTTGGCATAAGTGTGATTGATTTAAGGTTTCTCCTTGTTGAACAGAAAAGAAACAGAGTCCAAAAACAATTTTTCTGGTAGCAGCATTTCCTGAGTCTGCTCTGTTTCCTTACAGCTAGAGAGATCCAGCTGGCACCTCCACCATATTGAGAAGCTGCCAAAAGGGGCGGATTCAGTATATAAAGTGATACTGACATTTTAAAAGCTCTTTGGGTTAGAAAATGATTAAGGAATCTCAGTTAATTTAGACTCACAAAACCTCTAAACAGGGTACAATGCATGTAAAATATGCATAGGCTTCAGAGAGAAGGAAAAGGGGGGTAAAGAAAGCCTTAAATAGGAGAAATACAAATAAAGATAGATAGAAGGCCATGAAAAGATGGCAGATAAACATAGAGTCTGGATTATGGTTATTGTGTTTTCTTTTAATTTTTTAACTTTTAATGAGCTAACTGCAGAAAGACAGTTGATTGCTAAGGCTGCTAAGTTAGACAAACATATATATTTTAAAGATATCTTGACTTTGAAATCTGTTTATAGAATATGTTGTTTGGGAAGAGTTTCTGTTTTTGTCTCCACAGAAGATCAAAACCTGTGGATTGGTTCCAGGCAAATGTGGTTTTATTTGCCAAGGCTGCCTGAAATTCTCTGATGGGAAGATCATCTGCCAAGATGCCAATTGAGGTGATCCAGCCTCAAGACCCCATGAGATTGCCATCATCCTTTGTCAGCAGGAAGTAGTAAAAGAAAGAAAGCAATGTCCAATTTCCCCAATATATTGCTTATTAATGTGTGTTTTCATTATAAATGGTTAATGGTCATAGTCAATGTCTTTCACAAAAAGGGGGGAAGGATATGATATAGAAATGATTAGAAAAGATAAGTGGATTTTGATTTATTGATATAAAATTAAGATCAATTTTGTTATGGTATATGTAATTTTCTACTCTTGATTAAGGTATAATGCTGATGTAACTCATTTAAAATTGTTATGTGTAATTGATAAATGCAGATTAATAGTCATCTATGATAAGAAAACTTATAGTTATGTTAGTTAGGCTTTTGTAGGTATACAAGGATATATTTCAATTAGATAGGTAATCTTCAAACACTTCAAAGACATGCAGAGTATGGCATTTAAAATATTTTTAAGAACTTAGAGTTTTCTGGACAGTGAGACAGGTCTGCTTCTGGCAGCACCAAATATTCCAGGCAGACAGGTGTCATCTCTGTTATTTTCTATACTTTGGAAGTTGCTTGTGCTTCCTGTTTATTTGGGTAATATTATATCCTTCTGTGGTCTTTGATGTGGTTGAAGTTTAATAATTATAGGTATTCTTTTTAGTTTAAAAGGTCTATAAGATATAAAACTTTAGACTCACAATGATAAGGTAGAAATGGAATGTTCTCTTTAATTTTGTGAATACAAATAGACTGGCTATTGTGACTGTAATTCTTGCTTGAGAACTGTTCTGTTGTATGTAATTTTGCTATGTGGAAATTGAAACTTTCATTTTTCATTAGACAGAAAAGAGGAAATATGGTGGAAATGTTCTCTGTATGATGTACATAAAGTAACTGGTTTGGGCTATGTGCAGCGCTGTAAAAGTGGGTGGAGAATCAGAGGACAGACAGGTAGAAGGAGGGTGGAGTTAGTCAGTCTCCATCCAACCCCCAGAGAAGACACACATGTAAGGAATCCAGGTGAGCCACGGGCCGGTCCATGTGGCAAACAGATTAATGGAAATGGGTTGATTTAAGATGAAAGAGCTGGCTAATAATGTGCTGAGACATGGGCCAAACAGTATGAAGTTAATATAAGTGATTCATTTCTTTGGGGGAGAAAAGCCACCACAGGCCAGGTCTGAACTCCTTGCCCAAAAGGGCCCAGAAAACATTCTACAACAACCCGATAATTTTCTAGATTTCCTGGGGTCTGCTTTTATGTCCTCCTTTTCATTTCTACTTTTCTTGAAATGGATACTCTCTCTATGCTTTATGGTTAATTTGGATAAGGGTTTACCTATCTTTTTGACTTTCTCAAAGAACCAATTCTTTGATGCATTGAATCTTTGTATTGTTCTTTTTGTTTCAATTGTATTGATTTCAGCTCTATTTTTATTATTTCCTTCTGTCTGCTCCTTCTAGGTGAGTTTGCTTCCAATCGTTCTAAAGCTGTTAACTGTGCTGTTAGTTCTCTAGTGTGGGATTTCTCTGTGCTTTTCATATAGGCATCTAGTGCTATGAATTCTCCTCTTAAGACTGCTTTCATTGTGTCCCATAAATTTTGGTACATTGTGGATTCATATTCATTAAATTCTAGGAAGATTTTGAGTTCTTTCTTAATTTCTTCCTTGACACATATGTGGTTCAGCTGAATGATGTTTAGTTTCCATGAGTTTTTTGGCTTTCTCTGATATTTGATGTTGTTGAACTCTAACTTTAGGCTTTGCTGGTCCAATATGATACAAGGAATTATTTCCATGTTTTGCATCTATTGATATTTGCTTTATGACCAATTGTGTGTCAAGTTTAGAGAATGTTCCATGAGGTGCTGAAAAATATGTATATTCCTTTGCATTTTGGTGGAAGCTTCTATAAATATCTACTAATTTCATTTGCATCATAACCTCTATTAAACTCTTTATTTCTCTGTTGAGTCTCTGACTGATTTACATATCCAAGGGTGAGAGTGGGGTTTTGACATCTCCCACTATTAGGGTGTGAGAATTTATGTGGGATTTGAGCTTAAGTAGTACTTTTTTTATGTAGATAGTTTGTCTTTATGTTAGGGGCATAAATATTCAGGATTGAAATCTCCTCTTGTCCAATTTTTTCTGGGATGAATAAAAAATTTCCATCTTGGTCCCTTTTTATTGATTTTATTTTATTTCTTTTATTTTTGGTGCTGTTATAAATGAATTTACCTTGTGGCTTTGATTTTTTAAGCATGTGGACTATTATGTTGCAACATCATGCAGGTTGAGTACTGCCTTGCATGGCATTCTCTGTCTGACTTAAGGCAAAATCTTTCTGTAAGATTGTAGAGCAAACAGTCTTACCCTCTATAAGACAGAAGAAAATGCATTTTCTACTCAAATGAAAGTAACTCACAATACAGTAGTCTTTTGATTGATTAGAATCAGAAACTACTCTCTATAGTTGATGTTTCTTTTTTTATTATAAATAAAGTCACATTTTCTATACATGTATATACTTATTCAAGGTCACTTCACCCTCCCACCCCCTCCAGTCACTCCCTCTTCTCCACATCTCCACATATCCTCCCCAAAAAGGCAGGAGGTCCCAGGGACCAAATATTGCTCAGTCAGCATCCACTCCTGGGAGATCCAGGTTCCTCACCCCAACATCAAAACTGAGTCAGGTATTCCTCTAGAGGAAGTGCGATTCTATGTGCCTGTCCAAGGTATTTCAGATGACAAGCTGCTTAATGGTTGTTATTTGAAGCTTAGACATGCTTTGCTTGTTACTTTTTTGTTTAGAGTCCACTAATGAGTGAGTACATCTGCTTATCTTTGGTGGTTTGAATTTCCTTGCACAGGAGGATATTCTCCATATACATCCATTTGCCTACTGAGTAGTGCTCCATTGTGTAGATGTACCACAGTTTGTTAATCCATTCTTCAGTTGAGGGGCATCTAGGTTTTTTCCAGGTTCTTGCTATTATGAATAATGCTACTATGAACATAGTTGAGCTAATGCCTTAGGAATGTGAATGTGTGTCTTTAGTGTATACACCCAGAAGTGGTATTGTTGGATCCTTGGAGAGATTGATTCCCAGTTTTCTGAGAAACTGCCCTGCTGTATTCCAGAGTGGCTGAACAAGCTTAAACTCCCACCAGCAATGGAGGAGTGTTCCCCCTGCTCTGCAACCTCTCCAGCATAGGCAGTCATTTGGGTCTTTTCACTTAGCCAATCTGACAGGTGGAAAGTGGTGTCTCAAACTTGCTTTGATTTGCATTTCTCTGATAGCTACCGATGATGAGCATTTTTTCAAGTGCCTTTCAGTCATTTGTAATTCTTCTGCTGAAAATTCCCTTTTTAGTTCTCATCCCTATTAATTCAAGGTTTGGGGCTCTAGTTTCTTGAATTCTCTATGTATTTAAGAGTCCAGTCCTCTGTCACTTGTAAGTTGTGAAAATCTAATTTTAGGCTGTTATTTTGGCTTATTGACTGTTTCCTTGGCTTTATAGAAGATTCTCACTTTCAGGAGGTCCCATTTCTTGTTTTTCTTAGTATTTTTGCTGCTGCTGTTATATCTCTTCCTTGTTTCAAGGCTGAGAAATGTATCTCTCCAAATGAAATGGCTCCAAAAAGACAGATAATATACTGGGGATAAATCATGGCCCCTCTGCCAGAGGCCCCACAAACTGCCCAAGCCACACAACTGTCACCCACATTCAGATGGTCTAGTTTCATCCTTTTATGGGTCCCCAGCTGTCATTTCTGATTCTGAGAGCTCCTAGTAGTTTGGGTTAGCTTTCTCTGTGTGTTTCCCCTGCATCTTTTTGACACATTTGCTCATATAATTTCTCCACCCTCTCTTGTACTAGGAGCCTGGCCCAGTTCTTAGCTGTGGATCTCTGAATCTGCTTCTGTAAGTTGCTGAATAAAGGGTCCATAATGACAATTAGAATGCCCATCAATTTGATTACAGGGGAAGGCCAGTTCAGGTACTTTCTTTACTATTGCCTGGTGTATTAGCTGGTGTCATCCTTAAGGATTTCTGGAAATTTCCCTAGCACCAAATTTCTTCCTAAACCCCCAAAGTCTTTGTCTCTCATGATATCTTTCTTTACTTCCTCTTTCTATCCTCCTCCCAACTCAACCATTCCAATGCCCTGTGTTGTCTTCCTACCCCTTCTTTCTCCCACCCCCATGCTCGCAATATACTCAGGAGATCTTATATGTTTTTCTTTCCCAAAAGGATCTATGAATGTTCCTCTTAGGTTTGTCAAGGTTACCTAGCTTCTCTAGGGTTGTGGATTGTAGCCTGCTTATCTTGAGTTTCTGAAATAACGTAATTTTTATAAAAAGTTTATTCTGCATCATAATAAAGAGAGCAGTACATCAATGTACAAAAGTCACAAAAAGAAGAGTCTAAAGCATCTATTTGTGTTATATCAAAGTTACAAAATAGAGATTTCTGAATGTCTGAAATTAACTTACTTTCTCTATGTAAACTACAAGACTCTTGGGCATAGAATGTAGATTCTAGAATTAAAATGAATTCTCCTAATTTTGGTTAATCTTATATGCCAATACCATCTTGGTCCCAAGAGTAGTGATTACATAGTGCTGTTACTTTATAACATAGTAGAAAGGATAGCCAACATAGTTTTTTTTTTCCTTTATTTTGTATTTATTAAAAAAAAACACAGTAAAAAGAATTTAAAATGTGGAAGAGTTAACAATAACTATATAGAGGATAAGAATGATAAGCATGGCTTATCAAGGGTAGACATACAAATAAGATTGCTACACCTATATTTTCTTTGTGTTCATCTTTCCCTCTGAATTTTTTTTTCCATCCCTGT
>PVIH01027171.1:0-17289 GCA_004025045.1 Sigmodon hispidus | reverse complement strand
AAGCCAGAGGAGACAGCTAGGACACCAAGGACCATTGAGGGATCAGGGATCTCAATCTTTTTCAAAAAGATGGAGAGGTTACCTCAGGAAAGGGTGTGTTGTCTTGACCTCTGCTGTTGGACATTAATATGGAGGGAAATTTAAAACAGCCAGGCCCATGGAAACGAGAACATGCGTTAGTTATGTGGAGTTAGCTGGTATTCCTCATGACCAAGGGCAGTGGCTCTGATCAAGCCAGAGCTCAGAGCTCATCTCCAGGAGCTGTCTGCAGAGGACAGAGAGCTGCCTTGGGGGCTGGGGCCGGAGGGAAACACCAGTGCAGACTCTGAGAAGAGGCTGAAGAGAGTGAAATAGCTCAGGAATTCTCTGAAGACTTGAAGCTGCCACTGAGCTCAGTTTTATTAGGCACACATTTGAAGTCTAAATATGTTCTGGCCATCGCTCCTTTTGGGACCAGGGGCCTGTCCAGTGGGAGCACAGAGGGCCCCTGACAAACACGACAGGACAGGGAAGTACCCACGGTGGCTCTTGTCTCTTGTAGAGCTGTGCTGGAGGCTTCTGTGGGGTCACAACCCTCTGTCCATGCACTTTGTCTAGGACAGTGTCTCTTCAAGGAGCCACTGTGGCTTCTATACATTCGACTTGTAACTAGGATTAATCACCACAAAGCCACTTTTGAGGTGTCGAAGTCCTTGTTTAGATTTTCAGAATGCTGAATCTGATGTGTTTGCTATGAAATGTTTGATGATTTAAAAAACAGAAACCCCATGGTACCTCATACTTATAATCACAGCACTGGGGACTGTGGTATCTGAGTTCCAGACCAGCCTATGCTAGGAAGATACTCTGTCTAGTTTGTTTTGGAGGTAGGCTCTCACTGGGCAGCTCTGACTAGAATTCACTACGTAGACTAGGCTATCCTCAAACTGCCAGACAACTGCCAGTCAGCCTCTCAAGTGCTGGGATTAAAGGTGTGTACCAGCATGCCCAAGAGACTGTGCTCTAAACAATAATAAAAACAAACTAGAAGTGAGGAAATGGCTCAGGGGGCAAAAGCTTTGCTGTTGCAGTATCAGCACCTGAGCTGGGATCCCCAGAGCCCAGAGTGCCCTAAGGCAAGTCTGTAATCCTGACACCCTACATCATGGGGAGAGGCAGAGACCGCATCCCTGGAAGCTGTGGGCAAGTCTGAGAAGAGGACTATTTTAGACTTCTTTTTTTTAAAAAAAAAAAACAAAAAAAAAAAAACAACAAAAAAAAAACAAAACAAAAAAAACTTTTATTTATTTATTTAATTTTTTGCCTTGGTGTTTGCCTGGAACTGAAACTACAGACAGTTGTGAGCTGCCATGTGGGTGCTGGGAATCGAACCTGGGTCCTCTGGAAGAGCAGAGGGTGCTCCTAACCGCTGAGCCATCTCTCCAGCCCCTATTTTAGACTTCTGACCTCCGGGGCAGAGAAAGGTAAAGGAAAGAGAGCTTTGGGTGGCTTGTGAGGGGCACATGTGCACTCTTCTTTTTTTAAATATTTATTTTTATTTTATGTGAATTGGTGTTTTGTCTGTATGTATGTATAACTGTGTAGGGGTGTCAGATCTTGGGATTACATACAGTTGTTAGCTGCCATGTGGATGCTGAGAATTGAACTCAGGTCCTCCGGAAGAAGAGTCAGTGCTCTTAACCGCTGAGCCATCTCTCCAACCCGACATGTGCACTCTTGATCTCTTGCAGAAGTCTGGTCTACATCTCTAGAGGAACAGGTTGATCATGCACACTGCCAGCGTTTTTTGGGAACGGTGCGTGGAGAGGAGAGTTTCGGGGAAAAGATCCACTGATGGGGATTTTCTGGAGGATTCCTTCTAAGACCCTGAAGCCTCCAACTGTCCTTCTGATTCTCAGGGACCTCTCTCCCCAATGCCTTAGGGATATAGTCGCCCAAATTCAAGCATGGTAGGATACTTCCTCTCTTGGTTCTAGACAGTATTCAGACTAGGGCTCCCTCCCTGTGTGCCACAATCACTACAGAAGTCCATGTTGTTACTTTCTGGTCTCTCCTTCCTTGCCTGTAAGGGTTGCCGGGGATCTAACCTGAAATAAAAAGTCTGAGGTCAGTCCTGGCCAGTGTGGCTCCATGGTTCCCTGAGGGCCACATCCTGCCTGCCTCATTTCTCAGAGCCAGCGCCTCCGGCTTGTTCCTGCCTCCATTGTTTATCAATCGCTAAGGGACAATTTACCCCAAGCCTAGCATCTTCAGGTGATAACCATCCACTATCTCACAGTTTCTACAGGCCTGGAATCTGGGTGTGGTGCAAGAGGACAGCCTGGGGTAGAGTCTGTCTTAAGTGGCAGTCAGGATGTCGCCAGGTGCTGTTACCTGAAGTCAGTTGGAAGAGATCTATCAGATACAGACACTGGATGCTCTACCCAGCCATGAGAGGCCATTTCCAAGATGGTATATGAAGGTAGCTATGGCATCTTTGGAAAAGGAATAACTGTCTCCTTCACATTTATTGCTAGGGACAGAGCTTGCTGGTAGGGTGATTGTTTGCCATGCACAGAGCCCAGGCTTCCACCCTATGGCTGCAGGAAATCAGATTTATCGTAAGGCCGGAAGTGTATGATTCATATGAAGCAATTAAATCTCACTATGTAGCCTTGACCGGTCTGGAACTTGCTATGTAGATCAGTCTAGCCTCACACTCACAGAGGTCTGCCTGCCTCTGCCCCCCTAATGCTGGGACTAAAGGCATGCACTTCCGTGCGGGGATGTGTATTATTGCGTGTTAGTGTGTTCACAAGGCAGACAGCCATCCTCACTATTTAAACCTGGGTCCTGGGCAGTAGGAAGTTAAACATACCTCTCCTGCCATGTCCTGTTGGTGAGCAGGACAGTTTGTTTACCATGGAATCTCTGCACACCCTATAATGCTCATCGTATTTTGAATGAAGATGGCATTGTCAAATGAGAGGAAATAAAGACATGGACCCCAGAGCCCATAGCCTATCACATCCATTAATCAATTCTCAAAAATTAGCTTCCTCTTTTTTCTTTCTCTGTCTCCTTCCTTCCCTCACTGCTCTCTTTCACTGAGACAGTGTTAGTACACAGCCCCGATTGGCCTAGAACTTTCTCTGTAACATAGGCTGGCCTGGAAATCATTTTGTAACCCAGGCTGCCTTGAAGCTCATGGCAATCCTCCAGCCTCAGATGCTGAGGGCTAAAATTATAGATATCTAGTACCATGCCCAGCAAGATCATCTTTCTTAATTTATTAGGCTACTTCAGAAACTTCTGGAAATATCTTCTGAGCTTCCAGAATAGAATGCTTTCTTAGTTTCCTCCAGGTTCGTAGGTAACTTTTCTGTTAGTGCTATAGATTTAGAGCTGGCTCATGGAATGTCTTCTCTTCATGCATGTGCATTCAGTTGGCTCATGCCCAGACTCAGCATTCATTCATTCATTCATTCATTCATTCTTGGAGTCAGGGGACTTCCCCTGTAATTCACTATACAGCCTAGGTAAACCCCAAACTTGAGGATATTATCTCATCTCTGCCTTTAAAGTGTACATCACCACAGCTGATTATGCCACCCAGGCCTCTAGACATCTATTTTACAGTGATCAGGGTTCAAACAGTCCAGCCATCTTGGCTGCTTGTCCTAACCTCATACTCACAGTTGCTTAGGAAAGCCCCTGGCAGTGCTTAGGAACTGTGCCATGACCCCTAAGGACCACTAAGATCACCTCAACACTTTTTCTGCCATCACCATCCTCCTGGTCCAGCCTTCTCTACCTTGAAATCTCTAAAGTACCAGCCTCTCTCCATCCATACACACAACCCTAAAGCTGCCTTGCCGAAGATCACAGGGCAGCAAAGGGGCTCATAAAATGAAGGTGAGAAGTCAGGAAAATTATAATCTTGGAACTCCAAGGGCTTAAGCAGGGCTCTGAGGCTAGCCTGGGTTATAGAGTGAGATACTGTCTCAAAAGCAATAACATTAAAAATGTTGCAGGGCATTGTCATGCAGGGCTTTAATCCCAGCACTCAGGACGCAGAGGCAGATGGATCCAAGGGAATTCAAAGCCAGCCTAATCTACAGAATGAGTTCCAAGACAGCTAGGACTATGTGCAGAGGACACCTGTCTCAAAAAGAAAAAAAAGTGTAAGTAGGTCATTACGTACTTGACCCCATAGAAGTTTGTACTCCACAGTTTGCACCTCCTTTGACTTTGGCTTTCCTGTTGCTCCCCGCCCCCCACTAGCCTCAGAGCCTCCCTCCTGGTCCTGTAGGCCCCCAAGGCATCACTTCACCTTTGAACCTTGTTACTGTGGCTCCATCAGACCAGTTTGCTCTCCCATTCTCCAAGCCTCTGTTTCTTCCTGGATCTATTCTTTCTGTGATTCACTGCTGACCCTGAAGGGAAGTTGCCATTGCTGCCCACTGATTCTAGCCTAGTGTTCTACACATTTCAGACAGAGTCTCTCGGAGCCCAAGCTAGTCTTGAACATGAGCCAAGGATGACCTTGAACGTTTGATCCTCTGCCTTGCCTTGCCTTCTGGAGCAGGATGGCAGGCCTGCACCAACACACACTTGCTTTTGATTTAGAAACGTTAGCAATTGAGTTTAATGGGCTCAGCCCAGGTTGGGTGAGATGGGTAGATCTAGAGAGCTTGCTGGCCAACCAGCCTGGCCAGAATTGTGAGCTTGGAGTTTAGTGAGAAGCTAGGAATGATGGCCTTTAATCTGGAACTAGGAGGCAGAGGCAAGTGGAATTCTGTGAATTCAAGGCAAGCCTGGTACATAGTGAAACCCTGTTTTCTAAAAAGAAAGGAAAGGAGGAAGGAAAGAAGGAAGGAAGGAAAGAACGGAAGAAAGAAATTGAGTGAGAAACTCCAGCTAAAGACACTAATGACAAATCAAGAGTCGCTGAGGAAGGCAAGGCATACCAATTCCTGTTCTGGTCTCTGAACGCTCATGTGAGTGTGCACACCCACCTACTTATGTGCACACAGAGAGACAGAACAAAAACCTCACTCACAGTTTCTGCAAAAATTAAGAAATTAAACTGTTTGATTCCTCTGATACATCAGTCCACATCTGTATCCACCATTGAAGCAGCACACTGTGTCCTGCCGATTTATAAAATTATTCCACTGACTTTCCCAGCTTCCCTGGGACGGGTCCATACGCTGTTGTTCTTGATTCCTGTCGTAGCTTAAAGGGAAACTTAACACAGTGTCCGGAGCCCTTGATGCCCTGCAGATGAAAGAGGAGCATGTCCTCAAGTTCCTTGCTGCAGGAACCCACTTTGGTGGCACCAACCTTGACTTTCAGATGGAGCAGTACATCTAGAAAAGGAAAAGTGATGGCATCTACATCATAAATCTGAAGAGAACCTGGGAGAAGCTGTTGCTTGCAGCCCAGGCTATTTCTGCCATTGAGAACCCTGCTGATGTCAGCATCATCTCCTCCAGGAACACTGGGCAGCGAGCTGTGCTGAATTTTGCTGCTGCCACTGGAGCCACCCCGATTGCTGGCCGGTTCACTCCCAGGACCTTCACTAACCAGATCCAAGCAGCCTTCAGGGAGCCACGGCTTCTAGTGGTCACTGATCCCAGAGCTGAACATCAGCCCCTCACAGAGGGGCTTATGTAAATCTGCCCACCATTGCTCTGTGTAACACAGACTCTCCTCTGCACTACATAGACATTGCCATCCTGTGCAGCAACAAGGGAGCTCACTCAGTGGGTCTGATGTGGTGGATGTACTCTGGAAGTACTCCGCATGCTTGGCACTATCTCCTGTGAACACCCATGGGAGGTTATGCCTGATCTTTACTTCTTTTTTTTTTTTTTTTTAAACTTTATTTATTTTTATTTGCCTTGGTGTTTGCCTGGAACTGGGAACTGGAACTACAGACAGTTGTGAGCTGCCATGTGGGTGCTGGGAATTGAACCCCTGTCCTCTGGAAGAGCAATCAGTGCTCCCAACCGCCGAGCCATCTCTCCAGCCCCAACCTGATCTTTACTTCTACAGAGACCCAGAGGACATTGAGAAGGAGGAGCAGGCTGCTGCTGAGAAGGCCAAGGAGGAGTTTCAGGGTGAATGGACTGCACCAGCCCCCGAGTTCACTGCTGCTCAGCCAGAGGTGGCCAGTCGACTGGTGCCCTCTGCGCCCATCCAGCAGTTCCCTACTGGAGACTGGAGTGCCCAGCCAGCCACTGGGGACTGGTCAGCAGTGCCCACAGCACAGGCCACTGAGTGGGTTGGAGCCACCACTGAGTGTTCTGAGCTCTACAAACACCTGAGAAGTGAAAAAAAAAAATATTCACACAGTGAAAAAAAAAAAAAAAATTCCACTGATCAAAAAAGCAGAGAAGGGGGGCTGGAGAGATGGCTCAGCGGTTAAGAGCACCGTCTGCTCTTCCAGAGGACCCGGGTTCGATTCCCAGCACCCACATGGCAGCTAACAACTGTCTGTAGTTCCAGTTCCAGGCAAACACCAAGGCAAATAAATAAATAAATAAAGTTTTTTTTTAAAAAAAAAAAAAAAAAAAAAGCAGAGAAGAGGCTGGTGGCCTCTGAGGTCTGTCTTCAGGAGCCACATGAAGGAGAGGAGAGAACCATCTCTCACAGTTTGTTCTCCAGCCTTATACACATGAAAGAGCATACAGCCCACCCACCCACTGCACCTCCAGCACATATAACACACACACTAACTCATACAGGAGCACACGTAGTACCCCTGCAGAAGCACAAAACACACCCTCACACACAAACACACATACAAATAAATAAATGCAATTTCTTTTTCTTTTTTTTTATTTTATTTTTTTTTAAACTTTATTTATTTATTTGCCTTGGTGTTTGCCTGGAACTGGAACTACAGACAGTTGTTAGCTGCCATGTGGGTGCTGGGAATCGAACCCGGGTCCTCTGAAAGAGCAGAGGGTGCTCTTGACCACTGAGCCATCTCTCCAGCCCCATAAATGCAATTTCAAACAAGGCAGAGATGGCCACAGGTAACATGAGATATTCAGGGTTGAATAAACCAATCTATTTTCCACCTTCTGATGAAGGTCAAGTGTGAACTCAATGAACCAGATGGAAAAGATATTTGGGAGAAACTGGGAGTGGTGGTACATGCCTGTCAACACAACATTCAGGAAAGAGAGCTTGGAGTGTAAGGCTAGCTAGCCTGGGATACATAGGAAGACCTGGTCTCAAAAATAAAAATAAATAAATAAATAAATAAAAAGGAGAGGAAGAAGAGAAAGGAGAATGATATTTGGAGAGATCTGGGGTTATATAAAAAATCCTATTTAAGCTATATAACTATATAACCTGAGGGGTTTAGTAAAAATTCACAGTTATAATGTCAAACTCCTAAGGAAACATAAACGACACATAGTGTTTACAGTCAAACCTGAACACATATCATCTCTCATCTCCAAACCTGGCAGGGGTAGCCTGGTCAGTCCGTGGAACCAAAGCAAACACTGGTGAACCTGGTCATTGTCGCCGGTGATTCAGCCACCAGGGGCTTTGAGATAGAATCTGCCCTGGTCTTTCTGCAGGTCTGAGCTCTTTCCGAAGGAAACCGAAGAAGAGATCTAGAAACCAGAGGAGCTTCCCCAGCAAACACCAGGTGCCAAGTATTTCTACTTAGCATATTCATTACATTGCAAACAAAGGCGATAATTTATTCATTTATTGTTTTGAGATATCTCTCCAGCATGCTGCCCAGGTGGGCCGCAGACTTGGCCTAACATTTCCCCTTCGACTATTCAAGTGCTGGGACAATAGCTGTGAGGCACCATGCCCTAGATTAGGAAAGTGATTTTTCATTAACTAATTAATTAGCTTTTCTATTTGTGGCAGGGCCTCATGTATCTCAGGCTAGCCTCAAACTCACTATGTAGTCAAGGATGACCTGATCTATAAAGCAAGTTCCAGGACAGCCAAGGCTACACAGACAGAAACTCTGTTTTGAAAAAGACAAAAAAAAAAAGACTTGAAGTTTTTATTGTGAAATTCTGATCTGAGCAGGGTGGTGGTGGCCACAAGCCTTTAGTCCCAGCTATGTGAGTTCAAGGACAGCCTGATCTACAGAGTGAGCTCCAGAACAGGACAGCCAGGGCTATACAGAGAAACCCTGTCTCAAAAACAAAGCAAGAAAGAAAAAGAATTTCTGCTTTTCCTACCTTTACCTCCCTAGCGTTGGGACTACAAGCCTACTATGTCTCCTGCCTGCCTTGTTGTGGGTGATTTATTATTTATTTTATCTGAGGGTGATTTAAGTATGCAGCAATATTTTGAGGGAAACAAAGCGCCCCTGGGTCTTCCTCTCTTGTGTTCCGTGTTCCCTGTGACTCAGTGTACCTGCATGTGAAGGCAATATTACAACTGCATTCCTGGAGCCTCAAGACAGTGAAAGTAGACTAGGGAGTGGTCTGCTTTTTCCTTCTTTTTTACCTACCAAGATTCTACGTGGTTCAGATATCACAGCAGCCCTAGACCGTTTCTGATTGGGTAGCTATGAGATGGAAGCCTGGTGAGGTAACTTTTCAGGTAGGTGAGCTGTTCAGAGGAGCTGAGTGCGCTGAACAGTGGATAAGCATGTATTAAGTGCTCAGTCAGTTCCTAGTGCACTGGCCCAGCATTCACCAAAGCCTGGATTTAGTCCCCAGCACCACATAAACCAGCTCTTTAGAGGCGAGGGCGGGAACTCAGCCATTCAGGGCCACCATTCAGGGCTAGCCTGGGCTGTTGGAGGGTTTGTCTTGAAGTGGGAAGGTAAACAGTTGGTTTTTCAAAGAGCAGATTTCTTTTCAGTTTCCTGGCTGTTTTCTTTTTAAATATTTATTTTTATTTTATGTGAATTGTTATCTTGCCTGCATGTATAACTGTGTAAGGGTGTCAGACAGTTGTTAGCTGCCATGTGGTTGCTGGGAATCGAACTCAGGTGCTCCAGAAGAACAGTCAGTGCTCTTAACCACTGAGCCATCTCTCCAGCCCTCCTGGCTGTTTTCAAACCTTAATCTTCGGTACTTTGAAGACCAAACTGTTAATAAATGCCCATGACTTAGCAGATACACAGTTGATACTGATAAAGGGATTTTTGGAAGATACAAAGTCCATGACTACAGAATTGTCTCTGAGCTGTAGGACCCAGGATTATCTGGACAGACAGGGATTATTTATTTCTTTTCTCTTCTTTTCTTCTCTCTCTCTCTCTCTCTCTCTCTCTCTCTCTCTCTCTCTCTCTCTCTGTCTTTCTTTCTTTCTCAGACAGGGTTTCTCTGTGTAGTCCTGGCTGTCCTGGAATTCCCTCTGTAGACCAGGCTGGTCTCAGACTAACGTAGCTGGGATTAAAGGCACCACCACCAATTTTACAATAAAACTTTGTTTTTTTTTGGTTTGTCTTTTTCAAAACATAGTTTCTCTCTGTGTAACCTGGCTGTCCTGGAACTTGCTTTATAGACCAGGCTGGCCTTGAACTTATTCACCTGCCTCTCAGTCCTTAAGTGCTGAGATCCCACCACTTGGATTCATTTTTTACTATTAATTCTGTGTATGTGAGGTTATGTGTGGAAGTGTTTGAAGCTGTTGACTGTGAGTTAAGATCTCTGGTCCCTGAAGTTATAGAACTCTCAAAACAATTATAGCAGCTACTATTATTAACTTAGAAATCAAGCTCTCGGGGCTGGAGAGATGGCTCAGTGGTTAAGAGCACCGCCTGCTCTTCCAGAGGACCCGGGTTCGACTCCCAGCACCCACATGGCAGCTAACAACTGTCTGTAGTTCCAGTTCCAGGCAAACACCAAGGCAAATAAACAAATAAATAAAAAGTTTTAAAAAAAAAAAAAAAAAAAAAAAAAAAAAAAAAAAAAAGAAATCAAGCTCTCACAAATTAACCAATTCACTGTTATCTAAGCCAACCCCTCATGGATGGAATGTTTGTTTAAATGACACATCAAGAAAAAAATGTTCGTTGTTTTGGGGACGGTGACAGATTGTGCAGGGGTGGTTAATTCCACTGATTGTCAAGACTTCGTACAAAGATTGCCCAGGAAGACGAGACACCAATAATGAGCTTCAGTAAGGAGAAAAGAAAAATGAGAAGACGGAAGGAGGAGGAGGAGGAGGAGGAGGAAGAGAAGAGGACAGGTGTGGAAGAGGGTATGTGCCATCCTAACGATTCAGGGCCATCCTGCGCTACATACATAGAATGTTTGAGTTTGGGCAAGGTGACGCCTGTCTAAATAAGTACAAATAAGTAAGTAAATAATGAGAGAGAGAGAGAGAGAGAGAGCGAGCTAATTCCTCACAGGGAAGAGGCAAGAACTCACTGTATGTTCGAGGCCCCGGCCCTTTCTGTTGAGTAGTTGATTCACTCACAAATCACTGCAGACATGGGTTAGAAGGAATGAATCCACATGGGCTCTGAACTCAGTTCTACCCGCCCCCAATATAGACAGCAAGTAAGGAACTGAGACAGCTCTCTTCTCTCAGGCATTGTTCTGCAGTAGCCCTCTGAGGCAGCAGCATTCTCTCTGAGGAGATGTAAACTCTTACGGGCACTCAGAAAACCAAAATGTCATTCCACTGAAGTCCAGCTTGGGGAACCTGTGAGTTTATTGAGCTCACTCACAGAGCATGAGGGAGGTGTTCCTTATAAGGGGGTAGGTGAGCATAAGGCAACCAAGCTACCCAGCATGGATGATGGCTTCCTCATAGCGGAGCGGCATAGGTAGGGTTTCCAGCTCAGCTTCCTTCCTGTCATGTACATACTTTAGCACCTCCTGAGGCCACTAGGCCATGAGGCCACCAGACCATGTACAGTTAGGGCAGAATAACACACAAATGGCCTAGAGGTGCAAGGGACAGTGATTGGAATCTCAGGTGAGGGTCCATTGTCCCTCCCCAGCCCCTCCTGTGAGGAAACATGAACAGACAACAGAGCTGGAACTATCTGTCCCTATGAGAGAGCATCTGTAAGGCTGGGCCTCTTCAATTTAGTCTTTTTGTTGGCTTTTTGCACAGTGGTGGAAATTGGTTCTGCGGATTACAGTGTAAAACATTTCATAAGTAGGGGCTGGAGAGATGGCTCAGCGGTTAAGAGCACTGACTGTTCTTCTGGAGGACCTGAGTTCGATTCCCAGCGTCCACATGGCAGCTAACAACTGTCTGTAATTCCAAGATCTGACACCCTTACACAGTTATTCATGCAGGCAAAACACCAATTCACATAAGATAAAAATAAATAAATATTTAAAAAGAAACATTTTATAAGTACTAGCACTTCTGTCCACCCAGGAGCTCTCTTCCTTTTCTCCTCTCATTAGAGGTCTCTATGTGCTACCCAGATTCCCTTGCGGTTCCAAGTGTGGGTCACTATGCTTGGAACTCTTTAGATGTACATGAACGTGTGCTCTGTTTCTCTCTCTGTCTCTCCCTCTGTTTCCCAACCTTGAGCAGCAGTCCTTAGACAAGTGAAGTGCACAAGGCTTCAAGCTAGTCGTCCATTCAGGAGGAAAACCAGAAAAACAAAGCCAGAAGTCCCTGGGCCAGCCATGATATCTTCAAGGGGAGAAATCATCCACCATTTGTCTCAAAAATCAAAGGAAAAACCTGCTCAGACTGCCTTGTAATTGGTTCTCCTTACAAGAAACTGACTCTGAACTGGGACGATTTGAAGTCCCCAGACCAAACCAGAACCACACCGGTAAAGATTTTAAAACAGCCATCGCTTTCCGAAAGTGAAAATGGGCTTGCATTGATCCTAGTTGGGGGTCACTGGAAGACAGAGGAGACTGAATGTTCGTAAGTAAAATACTGTCTCTGGAAGGAGGAGAGAGAGAGAGAGAGAGAGAGAGAGAGAGAGAGAGAGGCAGAGAGGGAGGGGAAGTTCTGGATAAAGGAGACCTAGCCCTATGCCAGCAGGACACTTCCTGGAGGATTCTGGCCATTTGTTCTCTTGCTTTATACTTTTACCGGCTCTGATTTTTTTTCTTAATATTTATTTTTATTTTATGTGAATTGTTTTGCCTGCGTGTATAACTGTGTAAGGGTGTCAGGTCTTGGAACTACAGTTGTTAGCTACCATGTGGTTGCTGGGAATTGAACTCAGGACCTCCGGAAGAACAGTCAGTGTTCTTAACCGCTGAGCCATCTCTCCAGCCTATGCTGGCTCTAATTTTATGTGACTGTGCACATTATACCTGAGAGTGGAGATAAAGGCAATGATTCTGGGGCCTGGAGAGATAGCTCAGAAGTTAAGAGCATGACTGTCATTCCCAGTCAACCACATGGTGACTCACAACCATCTGTGATGAGATCTGGTGCCTTCTTCTGCACACTGTATACATAATAAGTAATTTTTTTTTTAAAGACAATGATTCCACGCTGAGGGTTCAAGACTAGATGAAAACTCTCACTGTGTATGCTGGGTCCAGGATCTTCAGCCTGTGATGTCTGAAGTCTATGGGAATTATGCGGGAGATGACAGAAATTGTGACCCTAGATGTATTTACATGATCACAATTTGCCACTTAAAATTGTTACTTACTAAGGTAGACAAGAAGTTGGTACACACCTATAAATCTAACATTCTGAAGAGACCAGAGGATCAGGAGTTCAAGGTCACACTCAGCTACATAGTGAGTTCCAGGCCAACCTAGGCTACATGAGACCCCACCTTGAAAATAAAACAAAAAGCCTCAAGGGCTGGAGAGATGGCTCAGAGGTTAAGAGCTCAGTACTGAGTTCAATTCCCAGCACCCACATGGTGGCTCATAACCATCAGTAATGAGATGCAGCACCCTCTTCTGGCCTGCAGGTGTGCATGCAGGCAGATCACTGTATACATAATAAATAAATCTTCTTTTAAAAAAAGAAAAAGAAAGAAAGAAAAAGGAACCTAGGTCCTGATGCCCAGAGTCCATGAATATCTTGCAAGGAGCTGAGTTCTTGGCCTTTAATCCCAACACTCTGGAGGCAGGAGATCTGCCTATGAGTTTGAAGCCAGCCTGGTGTATATAAAGTATGCCACAGGTAAGTTCTTGTCTCAGAAAATAAAATAAAAGAGACCAGGTGGTCACTGTTAAAAATCTAATAAATAAGTGAATGAATGAATGAATGAATGAATGAAAGCACTGTGGTACAGCTTGAACCCCGAGTGTCACATGCCTTTAGGAAAGAATTCCTGACTTGCCTGCAGCTCCTCAGTGCTGTTTTATGCAAAAGACACAATGGCTGGAGGAAGAGCTTTGAGCTTCATGTTTACAGGTTTCCTTGGTTAAAACTGATAAAAGATTTTCTAATAAAAAATATACTATTTTTTTAATATTTATTTTTATTTTATGTGAATTGGTGTTTTTCCTGCATGTATAACCATGTAAGGGTGTCAGATCTTGGAATTACAGACAGTTGTGAGCTGCCATGTGGATGCTGGGAATCGAACTCAGGTCCTCTGGAAGAGCAGTCAATGCTCTCAACCACTGAGCCATCTCTCCACTCTCCAGCCCCTTTTATTTTTTTGTATGCTTGATTTTGCAGGTCAGCCCCTTTGTTCAGCCCTCATCCATTCTTATCTTGTGTAACAGCCTAAAGTCTGGGTCCTTTAGCAGACGTAACTGCTTTTGAGTCCACAGAAGCAGTGACTGGCTTCCATGAGGTTCCCTTTCCCCAAATTGCCCTGCTTCCCTGAATGGGTTAAGTTATCATCTTTAATGAAAATATGCCTGCGGGGAGAAGTCTCTGGGCCATTTGTTTTTTTTGTTTTTTTTTTTTTTCCTGTCAGCAGAGGGAAAGGACCACAGCCTGGGCAAGGCTGAAGGGTTTTATTGTCACGTTGTAAATGAGCAAATGGGGTCAATAGAAAGCTGGTGGGCGCGTTAGTCTGGGAGACCATCAAAAGTGTCAACATGGATTTTGATTAACATGGGTGGGTCTTCTTATTCTGCTTCCTTCACTCTACAGCATACAAATGCTATAAAAAAAAATCTAAACAGGAAGCTGATGGCTATTAAAATCCTGCAGGGTCACCCCTTACTGAGCGACAGTGAATAGTTCCCATCAAACCTGTAACTAGGCAGAGAGACATGTTTGCACACTCAGGCTGGGCCTGTTTCGGGTTTCTGTTTAAAAATTTCTCCCCTAAGTGTTAATTCTCACATGGTTTTCATGTTTGAGTTATAAGTATCTTTTAGACACTGGTAAAAATGTCTGAGGTGTTTATGAGCTACAAAACAAAACAAAACAAAAAAACATGGATGGCAAATGCAAAAATGGAGTCACTCGAGTCCCAGCTGAAAGGAGACACTCAGGAGGGGAGGAGGGGATGCCAGAGACCCACCCCTACCCCTTCACTGCCCTGGAAGTCATTAAGGGGTGTGTGTCTCATAAAGATGTTTATGAGTGGTCACAGGGAGATTCCGGCCTGGGCAGGTGTGGGGACGCTGTGAGGCTGGATGAAGAGCTGGGATCCTGCTGGTGAAAGAAAGGTAACACTGTCTCCACTGTGTCCAGAAAGGATCATGAAGCAGCCTCCATCCAGGTACAGAGAACTGGAAAGAAGATTCCAGAAGAACCTCACAGGGGCAATTCCTAACAGATTCCAGATCTGGACATCAGTTGGCTGGAGCTGACCACCCTTTGCACCTCATTCTAGATTTGTTCTCATCTGCAAAGATCCCTTCTTTCCTCTCTCCCCCCCTCTTACCCTCCCACCCTCCAGGGATTCAGCTCAGGTCTTCAGTCTTGGTGGCGAGTATCTCTGCCCACTGAGCCATCTAACTAACCCTCTCATTCTTTTGCATGTATGTTTGGGGAGGGGCTTTGCACATGTATGCAAATGACTGTGGACCCCAGAGGTGGGCATCTTAGGTCTTCTTCCACTGTTCTCTACTCTTTGTTGTTGCTGTTTAAGATTTATTATTTGATGTATATGGATGCTTTGTCTGCATCTATGTGCACATCATAAGAAGTCTTCTGATCCCATGAAACTATATAGTTATAGATTGTTGTGAGCCACTCTGTGGGTGCTGGGAATTGAACTCAGGACCTTCCAAAGAGCAAAACACTGAGACATCTCACCAGACTTTATTTTTATTTTTTATTTTTAAAAAATATTTACTTTTATTTTATGTGAATTGGTGTTTTGCACCACGTATAACTGCGCAAGGGTGTTAGATCTTGGAATTACAGACAGTTGTCAGCTGCCATGTGGATGCTGGGAATCGAACTCAGGTCCTCTTGAAGAACAGTCAGTGCTCTTAACCGATGAGCCATCTCTCCAGCCCTATTTTTATTTTTTTTTTATGCATATGAATGTTTTGCCTTTGTGTATGTCTGTTCTGTATATCACTTGGGTGTCTGGTGCCCACAGAGGTCAAAATCAGATCTCCTAAAACAGTCAGCAGTAAGCAGTCATGTAGGTGCTGGGAACTGCACCCAATTTCTCTGCAAGGGCAGTAAGTGCTCTGCATGGACACACCTACCACTGCAGCCTCTGCCTTATTAGAGACTGGATCTGTCAGGGAACATGGAGTTTAATGGTTTAGCTAGATTTCTGGGAACTTCCTGTCTTCTCCTCTCCCAGCACTGGGAACTTCCTCCCTCTGCTCTGGGCACTGGGAAAATGGGATGCACTCCCCACTCTTTGGAGCTACGAACATTCCAGTCTTCCCTCAGAAAGCACTTTACCAACAGAGGATTCTCCCCCAGCTGCCTCCTCCTCCTTTTTGTTTTGTTTTGTTTTGTTTTGTTTTGTTTTGTTTTCTAAGGCAGCCTTTCACATAGTCCAGGCTAGCCTTGAAGTCACTGGATAGCCTTGGAATTCTGATGCTCCTGCTTCTACCTCTAAAGCAACCACCTCGGGCTAAAGTTACTAAACTATTGTCAGCTCAAGAGCTGAGCCCGGGCTGGAGAGATGGCTCAGCAGTTAAGAACACTGACTGTTCTTCCAGAGGACCTGAGTTCGATTCCCAGCATTCACGCAGCTAACAACTATTCCAAGATCTGATACTCTTACACATGTTATACATGCAGGCAAAACACCAATTCACATAAAATAAAAATAAATATTGGCCCTAGTGCATACTGGGAGAGTAGTCTAGCCCTCAGCCCTGATGTCTTGCTCCAGGTTTAGTGAGAGACTCCATCTCAAGGGAGTAAAGCAGACCATGATACACAAGATACCTAGAGTCCTTATCTGGCACACACATGCACCTGTGCACTTATAGATACCCCCCACCAATAAAAAACACAACACAAAATGATAAATGAGCAAATGATTTGGGAGGGAAATAAAATAGCACACTGTCAAGTCTTAGTTGATTTGCAGCAACTCTGCTGTTGTCGGAAGTGTGCTACAGGGGGATGGGACACAGTGAATAATTGCCTGGGATTATTTATGAGTGTCAGCGATTAGTGAACCAGGTGAGGGGTACAGGGCCATCTTGTTATAGGAATTTAAAACTTTCCATAAGGAAGAGTCCTAGGAAAATGCCAGATTAAAATACAGTGCTGGGAACTTGGGAGGCTTTTAGAGCCCAATGAGTTCTGGCTTCTCTCTGGACCAATAAAAGCATAAGATCCAGGGTGGAGGGCACAGTAGGCAGGATGGAGGCTGCAGTGGGCAGGATGGAGGCCGCAGTGGACAGGGTGGAGGCTGCAGTGGACAGGGTGGAGGCTGCAGTGGACAGGATGGAGGCTGCAGTGGGCAGGATGGAGGTCACAGTGGACAGGATGGAGGCTGCAGTGGACAGGATGGAGGCTGCAGTGGACAGGATGGAGGCTGCAGTGGGCAGGATGGAGGTCACAGTGGACAGGATGGAGGCTGCAGTGGGCAGGATGGAGGTCACAGTGGACAGGATGGAGGCTGCAGTGGACAGAATGCAGGCTGCAGTGGACAGGATAGAGGCCCCAGTGGACTTACATCGTTCTGACTCCCAAGTACAGTTTTCTTGAAAAGGTTTCTGGATTGTTCTTTATGGATTTCTGTAATTCATAGTTATCTGTGTCTGCAAAATTTTATCTTAGGTCTTGTGGTGATTTTGTACCTTTCCCCCAAATGAGTCATTTGGAATGTATCAAGGAAAGAAACCTCAGATCTATCATATAATAGAAGGGGGGCAGTGTCTTGTTATAAAGAAACCAATAGGGGCTGTAAAGCAGATCAGGAGATAGAGGCACTTGACACCAGTGTGAACACTGACGGAGAGAAGTATCTCTTCCAAGTTGCCCTCTGATGGTAAATAAATATATTAAAAAAAAAAAAAA
>PVIH01027170.1:0-17437 GCA_004025045.1 Sigmodon hispidus | reverse complement strand
CAGGGATGGAAAAAAAAATTCAGAGGGAAAGATGAACACAAAGAAAATATAGGTGTAGCAATCTTATTTGTATTTCTTCCCTTGATAAGCCATGCTTATCATTCTTATCCTCTGTATAGTTATTGTTAACTCTTCCACATTTTAAATTCTTTTTACTGTGTTTTTTTTGATAAATACAAAATAAAGAAGGAAAAAAAAACACAGGCTAATATGCTTTAATAAAGGAAGATTCCCCTGAAAAAAATCTTTGATGGAAAGAGATAATCAAGATGATTCAACATCAACATTAGCTTTGAGGTTGCTGACTAAAATGATTCAGGCTCAGGGACCCCCATAAAATTGCTAGTGCCCTCAATCAGCAGGAAGTAGCCTAGAAAACTATGCCCACATTCCCAAAAAATAGATTATGGATGTTTATCTTTATTTAGGATGCTTGGTTATTGTTCATAGTTAATCTCTTTTTAAAGAAAAAGAAAGGGGATATAGATGTGATGGGATTAAAGAGTAGATTATTGAATCTACTTTTAAAAAGAAACTACTTGCTTAAATACTTTACAGTGATATAAATTTTAGTTTGTTGATAGAAATTTAAGGTTAATTTTGTTACAGTGTATGTATCTTTCTACTCTTGTTTAAGGTACAGTGTTTATGCAATTTCTTTAAAATTTTAATATATAATTAAAAATATAGATTAGTAATCATCTATAATAATCAAACTTATAGTCATGTTAGTTAAGATTTTAGATATTCAAAGATATTTCAATTAGATTGGTAATCTTCAAATACTTCAAAGCCCTACAGAATATGGCATTTAAAATATTTTAAGAGCTTAGACTATTCTGAACAGTGAGACTGTCTTCTCCTGGCAGCACCAATCTACTTCAAGAGAATGATGGACATTGAAGAAACTCCATGTGGAGTTTATTTTTGTTTCATCAAATGCTGACCACTGAGCAAGAGACTGTTCTTGCCTTGACAGCTGGAAAGAATTCTATATATACTATACATGCAAGACCCATAGGAAACTGATCACTAAACTTTGGCAAAAGAAGCTGAGATGGTCCTGCAGGTTTCTGCTTTGCAGAGAAAACTATCAGACATTCTGCAGAGCCCAAAAAGAAGCAACTGACAAACCTTGCCAAAGTAGATGGAACAGTCCTTCCAATTTCCAGCTTTGCTAAAATGTCTGCCAAAAGCTCTAGGCCTATTGGCTGAAGATGTATACCCCAAGGTTACAAAGGCACTTTGAGTGACTGTTTAGGTAGGCAAATATCTCTGTCATTTCTAGAATTGGGAGGTTGCTTACAATTCAACATCAACATCAGCTTTGAGGTTGCTGACTAAAATGATCCAGGCTCAGGGACCCCTGGAATGTTTACTCAGAATGTTATTTTCTTCTATGATCTTTGATGGAATTGATGATCAGATAGTTATAATTATAGTTTTCTTAATTATTAATAATTATAATCAAAAGTAAATTATATATGAAACTTTTAACTCAAGGATAAAATAAATAGAATATTTTCTTTAAATTTACTAAATATAAACAGATTAGATATTGTAACTATAATTCTTGCTTGATAGCTGTTCCGTTATATGTAATTTTGCCATGTTAAAATTGAAACCTCCCTATTGATTAGACAGAAAAAAGAGAAGTGATGTGAGATGTCTTTTTGTATGCTGTAAATATCATAGGTTAATAAAGAAGCTGTTTTGGCCTATGGCAAGCCAGCTTAGAGGCAAGCATAAAATCCAAGTATAGATAAAAGTGCAAAGTCAGACAGTATTGTTATGAGCTACTGCATAGGAAAGAAAGATGTAAAAAAACACAAGTAAGCCACAAGTCACATGGCAATAAACAGATTAATGAAAATGGGTTAAGTTGAAAGAGCTAGAAAATAATAAGTCAAATAATTTGTAATTAATATAAGCTTTTATGTGATTATTTGGGGCTAAGTGACTGTGGACTGAAGGTCAGGAACTCATGACAGAAGGGTCAGAAACTTCTGGCTACAACACAAAATTAAATCAACCAATAAATTCACAAATGAAATAAATAATCAACTCTTTTTCTCTTTTCAAAAATATTTTTAATTAATAACAAAAATTTTACATACTCTCCACTGTCTCTACTTCTTCCTCTTCTTTTCTCCCCCATCTTCCCCAATCTATTTCTCAAAGGAGGTAAGGCATTCCTTGAATAGTCAATACAGGCTAACATACCAAGCTGAAGCAGGACTTAACCCTTCCTCCTTGTATCAAGACTATGCAAGGCATCCCAACATAGGGAATGAGCTCTAAAATGCCAGATCATGGAACAAAAATAATTTGTGTTCCCATAGCCAGGGAGAAGGGGGCACTAGTGGCTTGTTTAATGCAACTGTCACCCTCATTCAAAGGGCCTAGTTTGGTCCCATGCAGGCTTTCCAGCTGTCAATCCAGAGTCAAGTGAGCTTCCATTAGCTCAGGTCAGCTGTTGCTGTGGTTTACTTTATTGTGTTCTTGAACCTCCACCCTTGCTACTCTAGTAGCTTCTCTCTCTTTTCCACTAAAATCCAAGGAGTTAAGCTAAGTGCTTGGCTGTGGGTGTCTACATTTGCTTCTATCAGTCATTGGATGTAGGTTTTATGATAACAATTAGGATAGTCACCAAACTCAATATAAGGGAAAGCTAGTTCAACATGGGAAGGAGTCTTAAATGGGACCTCCTTGTGGATTCCTGTGGGTTTTTCTAGCACCAGGTTTCTCACTAAACTCACGATATCTTACTGTGTCAGGATGTCTCTTTCATTGCTTTCTCTCTCATCACAGTCTGTCTCCCATCTTGACCTTCTCTAACCCTCATATTTCCACTCTTTATCCTGCTCCCTCTACACTACCACTCTCATTTACCCAGGAGATCTTAACCATTTCCTCTTCCTGTGGCAATCCATGTGTATTGCTTAGGGTCCTCTTCTCTACCTATCTACTCTGGGATTGAGAAATTATCCTTTTCATTCTGTTCAATACCTTTAATATCCACTTATGGGTGAGTATATACTGCATTTGTCTTCCTGAGTCTGGGTTATCTTACTCAAGATGATTTCTTCTAGTTCTATCAATTTGCCTACAAATTTTATGACTTTTTTACCATTGAAAATACTCCATTATATAAATGTACTATCTTTTTATTCATTCTTCAATTGAGCAACATCTAGGTTGTTTCCAGGTTCTGGCTATTATGAACAATGCTGCTTTGAACATAGTTCAGTAGCTGTTCTTGTGGTATGGTTAAGCATTTGGGGGAGTATATGCCCAAGTGCTGGGTCCTGAGAAAGGCTAATTTCTAATTTTTTCAGAAACTACCATTCTAATTTCTAGAGTGACTGTACAACTTTACATTCCCATCAGCAATGGAGGAGTGTTTCTCTTTCTTCACATCTTCTCCAACATAGGCTAGCCTCAAAGTTTTTAATCTTAGCCATTTTGACAGGTGTAAGATGGTATCTCAGAGTCATTTTAATTTGTATTTTCCTGATGTCTAAGGATGTTGAACAATTCTTTAAATGTCTTTCAGTCATTTAAATTCTTCTGTTGACTATTGTCTGTTTAGCTCTGTACTCCAATTTTTATTTGGGTTATTTGAATTTTTGATGTCTAATTTCTTCAGTTCTTTATATATTTTGGAGATCAATCCTCTGCAGGAAGTGGGATTAGTAATGAGCTTTTCCCATTCTGAATGCTATTGTATTGTCTTATTGACTGTGTCTGTTGCTTTACAGAGCTTCTCAGGCTTAGAAGGTCTCATTTATTAATTGTTTCTCTCAGTGTCTACTGATATTATATTGCTACTGGTGTTATATTTAGGAACTTGTGTCCTGTGCCAATATATTTAAGACTATTTCCCATATTCTTTTCTATCAAGGTCACTGTAACTAGATTTATGTTGAGGTCTTTGATCCATTTGGACTTCAGTTTTGTCCAGGGTAATAAATATTGATCTATTTAAATTCTTCTACATGTTGACATTTAGTTATGCCATGGAGGACTTACTTTTAAATGGAGAAATTCAGGACAGAAGACATAAATGAAACTCTGGTTTCAGTTTTTGCCATCTCATAAACCAAATGAAGTGGTACATGCCTATAATTACCATACACAGGAAGTAGAGGCTGGAAAATCAGAAATGCAAGCACATTTATGGCTACATAGCAAGTTTAATGACAGTCTAGAATAAATGAAACACTGTCCAATAATAAAGATGAAAACTAGCTAGGACAGCCCCAGATCTGGGCAACAGGGAACAAAACATGCCTGTAAGCCTAACTATCCACACCCCACATCTCCCATATCAGGCTTTTTACCCCACTAGCCTCATGCCATTTCCCAAATTCTCCCTTCATCCCAACCTCAGCTGCTTCCTGAGAAACAGCCTTGGAAAGCTCCAGCAGGAGAGGTGAGTTATTCTCTTAGCAGCTGGCCAACCAGGCCAACAGGGACAGCCCCCAAATCTGAGCAACAGGGAAGAAAATGTGCCCCCTAACCTATCTCAGCTCCAGTTGCAAGCAAACAAACAAGACCCCTGCCTGAAAGCTGACTATTTACACAACTACCCCATCACACCTATTACCCCATAAGGCTCAATCCATTTTTCAAAATCACCAATCCTCCCAGCCTCAACTTCTGCCTACAACACAGCCTATTGAAAGCCTCAGCAGAAAAGATGCCTTCGAATACAAGTTCTCCAAGAGCTTCAGTTGCACCAAGAGTACCTAGTAAACGAAAAAAGCTAAGCCTACAAACTCATGAAAACTGAACATCTTTAAATTGAACCACCTCTGAGGCAAGGAAGAAGTAAAAAATTTAAACACTTCCTTTAATTTAATAAAAATAAATCTACAAAATCAACAAATTTATGGGATACAAAGAAAGAAGTACTAAGAGAAATGTTTATAGCATTGGGTGCTATAAAAAATGGATAATAATTATACAAGAGACTTAATAACACAGCTAAAAGCTGTAGAACAAATAGAAGCAGACTCACCCAGAAAAAGTAGGTGGCAGGAAATAAGCAAACTCAGGGTTGAAATTAATAAACGTGAACCAAAGAAAACAATATAAAGAATCAATAAAACAAAGAGTTGGTTCTTTAAGAAAGTCCATAAAATAGACAAACCCTTATCCAAACTAAAAGGCAGAAAGAAAAAGAGAGAGAGAGAATCTAACTTAATGAAATCAGAAATGAAAATGAGAATATCACAACAGACACTAAAGAAATCCAGAGAATCATTAGTTCATATGTCAAAAATCTACACTTCACAAAATTGGAAGGCCCAAAATAAATGGACAGCTTTCTGGACTGGCACCACTTACCAAAACTAAATCAAGACCAAATAAATAACCTAAATAGACCTATAACACTAAGGAAATAGAAGCAGTTATTAAAAGTCTCCTAAGAGAAAAAAAAACTCAGGACTAGATGGATGTAGTACAGAATTCTACCAGAATTTCAAAGAAAAACTAATACTAATACTTCTGAAATTGTTCCAGACAATAGAAACCAAAGAAACATTTCAAAACTCTTTTTATGAGGCTACAGTCACTCTGATACCCAACCCACAAAACGATGCAACAAAGAAAGAGAATTACAGACCAATCTCTTTCATGAACATTGAAGCAAAAATACTCAATAAAAGATTGGCAAACCAAATTCAACATCATATAAAAAATTGTCCACCATGATCAAGAAGGCTTCATCCCATAGATGCAGGGATGGTTCAACATACCAAAAGCAGTGACACCCATCATATAAACAAACTGAAAGAAAAAGACCACATGATCATCTCATTAGATGCTGACAAAGCCTTAGACAAAATCCAACACTCCTTCATGATAAAAGTCCTGGAGAGATAAGAAATACAGGGAAAACACCTAAACATAATAAAGGCAATTTACAGCAAGCCAACAGCAAAGATCAAACTAAATGGAGAGAAACTCAAAACAATCTCACTAAAAATCATGAACAAGACAAACCTGTCAACTCTCTCCATATCTATTCAATATAGTTCTAGAAGTTTTAGCTAGAGTAATAAGACAACAAAAGGACATCAAGGGCATACAAACTGGAAAGGAGGAAACTATTATTATTTGCAGATGATATAATAGTATACATAAGTGACTCCAAACATTCTACTAGGGAACACCTATAGCTGATAAATACTTTTATTAAGGTAGCAGAATAAAAGATCATCTCAAAAAGAATCAATATTCCTTCTATGCACAAATGATAAAGAGCTGAAAATGAAATCAGGAAAACTTCACCCTTTACAATAGCTGCAAATAGCATTAAATATCTTAGGGTAACTCTAACAGAAGAAGTAAAAGACCTGTTTGACAAGAACTTTAAGTCACTAAAAAAAAAAGAAATTAAAGAAGATATCAAAAATGAAAGATCTCCCATGTTCTTGGATAGGTAGAATCAACATAGTAAAAATGATGATGTTACAAAAAAAAAACTTTTATTTAGTCATCTCTCCATGAGGTTCAAGATATTCAAAACTAAATGCTATGTTAAAACTAAGTCTAACTACATTGTTAGCCTGATAACTCACTACCATTAAGTTATTTGTATATTATAGAAAACAAAAATTAAATGTCAAAGAATGATCACCCATGGCAGGCAGAATCAAGATTTGATGAGTCTTATAAGTTATAATGATTTGATAAGCATATTTTTTAAAGATAAGAATGGGTGCTATATGAGGAATTTATGGCATTCTTTTAGGGATGGAATAATTGATTTATATTTTATTTTGATTAGTCAGAAGTTTCTATATGGTTTCCCTTCTTATAATATTCCCTTGCTTTTGAAAGAGGATGAAGTGATCAAGTTTGTATACTTATCAGAAACTTCTGAAAATAGTCTTTTCTCTTGTCTAGTATGGTGAAAATAAAATATTTTTTAAAGAAAATAAGCCCAATAATGAGTAGACATAAAAACAAACTATTACTTGACTGGAATTTGTATTTTTATATGTAATGTTTATAAATGGAAAAAGAAACTGAGGTCAAAATTAATTGTAGGAGTGGAGAAGCATGGTACTGTTTTTTTAGCCATAATAAAACCAGTATTTTCAATTATACTAAACATATTGGAAGTCTTTTGTAATGGGATTATGCTGGTAATGTAAATATTTGTCCTGTCTATGAGTTTAATAAAAGCTGATTGTCCAAAGGCAAACAGGAAATGTGGGCAGGGCTACCAGGCTAAGCAAACATCTCAGAGCAGAGACAGATGTCAGATACCAGACAGATGCCAGACACTGATGTCAGCGTCACAGGAGCTGCCAGGAAATGCTGCTCTGAGAAAAGGTACCAAGCTGCATGGCTGAACAAGATGGGTTGAGTTCAGATGAAGGAACTAGCAAGTTATGTGCCTGGGCCCTAGGTCAATCAGCATAAAAATAATAGAAGCTGTTGTGTGATTCTGTGACTCTGTGGGACTGTGAAACTGTGAGTGTGTAGGACCAAATCTTTGATCCAAGCCCAGAAAGTCAGGGCCAGAACCTAATACAACAGTCTTTAATCATATTGGGCAGTGTATCATTCATAAACTGAAGGAAGTAGTGGCATACTCTGAAAGACAAAAATTATAGGAAGGAAAAATATTGAAAAGGATACATTTTTCTGAAAAAAAATACAAAATTGGTGTAAAGTTGGCCATATCATTGTCTGGGATACACTTCTTTTTCAATTTGCATTTTTAGTTGATGGTATCTCAGAGTTGTTTTATTTACATTTCTCTGATGGCTATAGATATGGAAAAATTCTTTAACTGTGCCATTTGAAATTCTTCTTTTGAGAATTCCCTTTTTAGCTCTGAGCCTCATTTTTTAATTGGATCATTTGAGTTTTTGGCCTCTAGTTTCTAGGTTAGAGATTTAGAGATCAGTCCTCTGTCAGATGTAGGGCTGGTGAAGATCTTTTCCCATTCTATTGGCTGTCATTTTGTCTTATTGACTGTGTCTTTTGCCTTACAAAAGATCCTCAGTATCAGGAGGTTGCTTATACTAATTGGTGTTTTTTTTTTTTTTTAAACAGGCATACAGCATGTTTATTTGGTTTTCAAGCTCAGAAACTTGAAGTTTGGAAATATATTTTTCTTTTTCATATCTCTTGAAGTGGTGTTTGAGCTATCCCCCAGAATATAGAGTATTTTTTCTTTTTTTCTCAGGATAATATTTTTATTATTTGGTGATTTTACATTAGGCACTCCATCAAACTCATTTATCAGTCCTCTCAGTTTCATGCCCATTCTTCTGACCTCCCAATTTACAAAAAAAAAAAAAAAAAAAAGCCCATTCGTGCTGCTCATTTACTTACTGGAGCATAATTAAATTCCCTATGGCCAGCCCCTTAAAGAAAATGAGTCCTTCCTCACTCATACAACTGCCAGAGGCCATCAGTGCAGAAGTGAAGCTATGTTCTATCCTTGATCTCTTGTATACAATGACATCTCTTTTTTTAAGGCCACTAATGAATGAGTACATCCCCTGCTTATCTTTCTGGGATTGTGATACATTACTCAGGAGAATATTCTCCAATTTCATCCGTTTGTCTGCAAATTTTAGGATATCATTTTTCTGCTGAGTAGTACTCCATTGTATAGATGTACCACAGTTTGTTAACTCATTCTTCAGTTGAGGGGCATCTATATTGTTTTCAGATTCTTTCTATAATTGTTGTTCTTAGTGTCTGTGCTACTGGTATTATATTTAGAAATTGGTCACCTGTGCCAATGCATTGGAGGGTATTTCCTACTTTCTTTTCTATCAAGTTTAATGCAAGTAAGTTTATGTTGAGGTCTTTGATCTAAACTTGAGTTTTGTGTAGGGTAGTAGATATGAATCTATTTACATTCTCCTACATACCATCATCCAGTTATTCTTCTCCATACCACCATTTGTTGAAGATGATATTTTTATTTTACTGTATATTGTTGGCCTCTTTGTCAAAATTTCTGTGTTCATAGGTGTGTGAATTAATGTCAAGGTCTTTGGTTCAATTTTACTGAGTCACAGGTCTGTTTTATGGCAGTACCAATCTGTTTTTATTACTGAATCTCTATAGTATAGCTTGAAGTCAGGAATTGTGATGTCTCCTGATGTTTCATTATTAAACAGGATTGTTTTGGGAAACCTCAGTTTTTTTGGTTTTTCATCTGAATTTGAGTATTGTTCTCTGGAAGTCTGTGAAGAATTGTGTTGGAATTTTGATGGGGATTGCATGGAATCTGTAGATTGCTTTGGTAAAATTGTCTTTATTACTGAGTTGATTCTACCTATTAGGAGCAAGGAAGATTTTTCCATTTTCTGATATCTTCTGTGAATTTTTTCTTCAATAATTTAAAGTTCTTGTCAGGTCTTTCACTTCTGTTAGAGTTACCCTAAGCTGTTTAATACTATTTGTTGGTCTGGCACGTGAGAAGAGACACACACTCACACTATCAAGGCCACACACGGGTTTATTTAAGAGAGTTTCCAGGTGGGTACAGAAGCAGAGAAGCAGGACAGGAGGAGAGAGAGAGACCATAGCATGGTGTCTCTTTTTAAGAGAAGGGGTGTGCATGGGTTTATGTAATCACATTTAGGGGCATGGCTCCTTATGTGTCCAGGGAGGAGCTTCAGTACACAGTGCAGCACAGATTTATGTAGCCATGCCCATGGGCATACCTCCATACAAGGTGCATCCCACTCGAGCCATGTTGGCTCAACTACGTGGAGTGTCAGGAATACTTACACTATTTGCATCTATTGTAAAGGGTGATGTTTCCCTTATTTTTTTTATCTCATTTATCATTTGTGTATAGAAGGGCAATTGCTTTGTTTTCTTTTGTTTTGAGTTAATCTTGTACACTGCTACATTGCTGAAGGTGTTTGTCAACTGTAGAACTTTTCTGGTAGAATTTGGGTGACCATTTATAGATATGATCATATCATATGCAAATCATGTAAGTAAATTTGAATTCTTCCTTTCAAATTTGCATTCATTAATCTTCTATTGTTCTCTCATTGCTTTAGCTAACACTTTGAGAACTATATTGAATAAATAAGGGGAGAGAGGGCAGGCAGCCTTGTCTTGTTCTTGATTTTTATGGGATCACTGAGTTTTTTTCTATTTAGTCTGATGTTGTCTATTGGCTTGCTATATTGCCGTTTTTATGTTTAGGTCTTCTTCTTGTATTTCTAATCTCTCCAAGACTTTTATCATAAAGAAATTTTAGATTTTGTCAAGAGGTTTTCAGCATCTAGAGTGATAATCATGGTTTTTTTTTCTTTCAGGTTGTTTATATGATGAATGACAATTGCAGTTTTTCATACGTTAAACCATCCCTACATCCCTTAAATGACTCCTACTTGATTATGGTAGATGATTTTTTGATATACTCTTGAATTCAGTTTGCTAGTGTTTTATTGAGTATTTTTGCATCAATTTTTATCAGAGAAATTGGTGTGTAATTCTCTTTCTTTGTTGCATCTTTGAGTGTTTGGGTATCAAGGTGACTGTAGTCTCATAGAAAAAGTTTGTTAATGTTCCTTCAGTTTTATTATATTGAACAGTTTGAAAAGTATTGGTGTTACTTCTTCTTTGAATGTCTGGTAGAATTCTGCACTGGAGTCTCCATCCGACCTCCGAAGAAGACAGACATGTAGGAATTCAGGTGAGCCATGGGCTGCGAGCCACGTAGTGGATAGATTAATGAAAATGGATTGAATTAAGATGAAGGAGCTAGCTAGTAAAGTGTTTAAGATATGGGCCAAACAGTTTAAAGGATATAAGCATGTGATTCATTTCTTTGGGGGACAAAAGCCACCACAGACCAAGTTCCAACCGCCGCCGCGGGCAGCGCCAGGTACAAACCTCCAGACCCAAATGAGCCGGGAAACTTACTACAACAGATAGCTTCCCAACGTTGGGCCGAATACCCGCAGAAAGCCTGAGAAAGTTTAAAAAGCTTAAAGAGCGTTCTAGATCACTAAAACAGAGCCAAAAGCAGCTTTCTGAATTGTGTATTTGAATTGATTTATGGTACAGAGACTGTGTGGTGTTCAGGCAGGAATTTAAAAATGGCACATCTGCGGCACACAGCTTAAACTCATACGTTTCACGGCAGGATTGGCAAAAGTGTGATTGATTTAAGGTTTCTTCTTATATTGAACGGAAAGGAAACAGAGTTAAAAAAGGTTTTTCTGTTACCAGCATTTTCTGAGTCCGCTCTGGTTGCCAGCAGCAGGCTCCTCTGCCATATTGAAAAGCCACCAAAATTGCAGAGTCAGCAATTAAAGTGATACCTACATTTTAAAAGCTTTTTGAGATAGAAAATGATTAAGAATTCTCAGTAAGACATGTTTAGACTCACAAAACCCCTAAACGGGGTACAATGTATGTAAAACATGCATAAGCTTCAGAGAGAGAGAGAGAGAGAGAGAGAGAGAGAGAGAGAGAGAGAGAGAGAAAAGGGTAAAGAAACCCTTTAAGAAAGAGAAATAAGAAAATAAAGATGAAAAGGTCACATGAAGATGGCAGATAAACAAAGAGTCTGGATTATGGTTATTGTGTTTTGCTTTAATTTTTAACTTTTAATGAGCTAATTGCAGAGAGACAATTGATTGCTAAGGCTGCTAAGTTAAACAAATACATATGCTTTAAAGATATCTTGACTTTGTAATCTGTTTATAAGAATATGTTACTTGGGAAAAGAGTTTCTGCTTTTGTCTCCACAGAAGATCAAAACCTGTGGATTGGTTCTAGGCAAATGTGGTTCCATTTGTCAAGGCCACCTGAATGAACATTCTCAGCTTCCAAGAAGCCAGTTGAGATGATCCAGCTTCAAAACCCCATGAGATCAACGTCCTTTGACAGCATGAAGCAGTAAAAGAAAGCTTTGTCCAATTTCCCAAAAATATTACTTATTAATGTTTATTTTCATTATAAATGGTTAATGGACATAGTCAGTCTTTAAAAAAGGGAGGAGGATATGATAAAGGAATGATTAGAAAAGATAAGTGGATTTTGGTTTATTGATATAAACTTAAGGTCAACTTTGTTATGCTGTATGTATTTTTCTTCTCTTGATTAAGGTATGATGCTGATGTAACTCATTTAAAATTGTAATGTGTAATTGAGAAATGCAGATTAATAGTCATCTATGATAACCAAACTTATAGTCATGTTAGTTAGGTTTTTGTAGGTATACAAAGATATATTTCAATCAGATAGGTAGTCTTCAAACACTTCAAAGACATGCAGAATATGGCATTTAAAATATTTTAAGAACTTAGACTTTTCTAGACAGTGAGACAGGTCTGTTCCTGGCAGCACCAATGTATTTCAGAAAAATGATGGGCATTGAAGAAACTTCATGTGGAATTTACTTTGTGGCAACAGTTAGCCACTGGACAAGAAACTGTTCTGGTATTGACTGCTTGATAGTATGCTGTATAAACTGGACATGCAGGTTCCATAGGAAAGTGACCTCTGAACGTTGGCAGAACAAGCTGAAATGGTTCTTCAGATTCCTGCTTTGCAGAAAACATTGCCAGACATTCTTCAGGACACAAGGAGAAGTGACTGATAGACTGTGTCAGATTTCCTGCATCACTAAAAGGTTTGACAGAGACTTTGGGCCATAAATGCTGAAGATGAATGTCCCAACATTATAAAGGAACTTTGGGTGACTGTCCAGGCAGACATGGGTCATCTCTGTCATTTTCTAGACTTTGGAAGTTGCTTGCACTTCCTGTTTATTTGGATAATATTATATCCTTCTGTGGTCTTTGATGTGGTTGAAGGTTTAATAATTGTACGGGTAGTTCTTTTTAGTTTAAAAGGTATATTAGATATGAAACTTTAGACTCACAATGATAAGGTAGATAATGGAATATTCTCTTTAATTTTGTGAATACAAATAGACTGGATATTGTGACTGTAATTCCTGCTTGAGAGCTGTTCTGTATGTAATTTTTCTATATGGAAATTGAAAGCTTCCTTTTTAATTAGACAGAAAAGAGGAAATGTGGTGGAATGTTCTGTATGCTGTAAATAAAGGACTGTTTTGGCCTATGCACAGCACTGTAGAAGTGGGTGGAGAATCAGAGGCAGCCAGGTAGGAGAAGAAGGGTGGAGTTAGCCAGTCTCCATCTGACCCCGGAAGAAGACAGACATGTAGAGATACTGGCTTAGCCATGGGCTGAGCCATGTGGTGGGAAGATAAATGGAAATGCATTAAGCTGAAAGAGCTAGCTAATAATGTGCTTAAGATATGGGCCAAACAGTTTAAAGGATTAAAAAAAAAAAAAGAATTCTGCACTGAAACCATCTGACCCTGAGCTTTTTAGGCTTGGGTGACATAATAACAGCTTTAATTTCCTTGGATACTGTAAATCTATTTAGGTCATTTATTTGATCTTGATTTAATTTTGGTAGGTGATACCTGGCCATAAAGCTGTCCATTTATTTTGAGTTTTCTAGTTTTGTGGCATATATATTTTTGACATATGACCTAATGACTTGTTGATTTCTTTGTTGTCTGTCATGATATTTTGTGTGTCACTTTCATCTGTGTAAGTTTTTCAGACAGTGGCCCCTTTCTCCTGGTGGGTTACATGATTTTGTTTTGTTTTGTTTTTTGTCTTTTCAGATTCCTTCTTGGGCTGCTATCATACTAGGTAGCTGCCCCACTTCACAGTCATTTGAATTATCACTGATAACTAGATTGGTGAGTACATCAGATTATTTTTAAAAGCAGGGGAATTAGTTTAAGGCAATAGAGGGTGTGTGGACTTTCTGTGATCTTTCTCTAGATGATTTGATATTGAAATCAGTAAAGGAAATGATAAATAAATAGGATTATCATCATAATTTTTATCATTAATATAACTTGGAATTTTCTCAATGCTAATGAGAAAGGAACAACAGCTGCTAAAAGGCATTGGACTACAAAAAAAAAAAGCTGAGCTAAATTAACCTATTTCAAAGATGTATTCACCTCAAAATAGAAGCCAGAATATGTGCTACGTTGGGGAAGTGGTTTCACTTTTTTGTTCCCACAGGTGAAGAAAAGTTATGGATACCATCAAAATTAACAAAGACTCAATTTGAACTGGAGAAACTTGATAAAAATAAGAATTGATGGCTAATCCACTCATATTACAATTCTTTATGTTGTAAGAAAAAAACAAAGGATTGGAACAGGTTTTTGGTTTTATCTTTACAAAAAATATCTATCTTCAAGAAGTTAAAAGACCTTGAAAATTTAGACATCTACAACAGAAGAGAGGCTAATCAGAAAAATTTACAAGCAAAAGAATATCTGACCTATTGGTCTCAATATACTCTACAGGGTAAAATCTTATTTTTTTAACATATATGTATATATATTTGTAAGAAAAGTTAAAATCCCAGTTTAATTATAATTTAAAGCTGGCTTTAGAATTGGAGTGTGGCTCTCTCCTCTAAACCCAAGCATACTTGTTAAAGGAAAATGCAAAATATCTGTATCATATCAGAAGAGCCACCTGATATGGGACAGAAGAATGTCTAAAATAAGGGACTGTTCAGTTGTTAATAATTCTATACAGAATAAATATTTATATATTTAGCTTCCTTTACATCCTATTGGGTTTTAGTCTCTTATCAGTTTTTTGCAGTGATCCATGACAAAAAAAAAAGCAAAGCATACCCAAGTTGAAAATCACAACCACTGAACAGCTTGGGATCAGAAAAACCCTGGACTGACTCTTAGGATCACACTCCCCCTAGAGGAACACCTTACTCTTGAGGGAGGGGGGAGAAAACTAGATCTGCCAGGAGTGGAGACTGAACTAAGCAATATTGGGACAGTGGGACCATGGGACTGCCTGCTGCCTGCCCAGGGAGGGGATGGGAATTTGTGGAGAAGAAAGAATGACCTGATGTGGTGGGAGGGGGAAGGGACCTTGAATAAGGATATACAAGGTTAGAAAATGTGACTTCTTTGTTCATAATAATAATAATAAAATAAAAAATAAAAACAATTAAAATTAAAAGTAAAAATATTCAAAAAAAGAACACAGCACCCACATTCTCAAGAGGGGGTGGGTAGTTTTTGGTCTTTCAATGGGTTATAGATGATTGTCATTGTTTAGAGTAATTGATTAAAAACTGTTATTGGTTATGGCTAAAAAAAATGAAACAAGAGAGATTAGATTCAGAGTTCTTGTTTAAAAAAAGAAAAAAATGGAATACAGATATAAGAGGATATAAGAGTAGATTATTGAATCTATTTTTAAAAAGGAATTACTAGCTTTAAATATTTTTACATTGGATTGAATTTTTGTATATTTATAAATTATATATTTAATATACAGTTGAGATTAATTTTGTTACTGTACATATATATCTTTATGTTTGTTCAAGGTATTATACTTATAGAGTGTCATGAGCCACCTCGTCCCGCAAGGAAGACGCGACACCAGGCTCTTCTTTCTGCAGTTTTATTCAGGAACCTTGATTTCTGACTTCTGACTCACTTACTTAACGACGGGATTGACTGACTTACTACATCTTTTCTCTCTCCCCTCGGGGAAAACCTGCCTGCAGCCTAAATAGCCTCTGGGCAGCCAACCCCAGTACGACACGTGGGCACTGCCTATAGGTCCAGGTACGCAAAAGCAAGCCAGATCCTCAGCCTAGCCAATTATGGGATAGTTTGTCACTGAGAGCACTCACCATGTGGAAGGTGGAGGGCAGAAGCCAGCACCATCTTTAAGGTGCGGCTGCAGGCAGCTCTCTACAGTAGAGTTCATCTAAAAATATAATACAAATTACTAGTTCATGGAAGTTATTATTACCAACTAATTAGAATATAAGGAAATGCAAGTTAGTAGTTAGACATTGCAATCAAATTTATAGTCATATTAGATATTTAGGTTATAAAGAAATGTAAGTTAATAGACAGTACAATCAAACTTATAAACATATTAGATATGTTTTCAATATCAGATATATTTTAGATGAACAGGTCTTCAAAAACTTCTGAAATTCACTTTGAGTGACTGTCTAGGCAGCTAGCTGTTTCATTTCTTATATTTTTTAGATGTTGCTTGCCTGCCTATGCTATTTACTTATTTCCTTCTTGGGTCTCTGAGGAATTTAAAGACAAGATAGTTAATAGTTATAGCTTTCTAGTGACAGTTTTAGAAAAGAAACTCACTTAGAAGTTAAAGTGCATAAGTTTAAGACACATAGAAATAGTTTTTAGTTTGTAATACAAGTTAGATACAAAGCAGATTAGGTACAAACCTTTGAACTCACCAAAATAGGATAAATAATGGAATATTTTTTTTGAATTTGTCAATTAATAACAAGCTGGACATTCCTCATGTAATTATTGTTTCTATACATTGTATACAATCATTGTACCTATTGTATATAATTTTTATGTTAATTCTAAGTTTTTTTTTTTACCCGAAGGGGAATATGTGGTGATATGTTATATATTTAATAAAACCTGGAATATTAAGAGATCAACCCACAGTCAAACTAGGTAGAGGGATAATAGAACAGTGGTAACTTACATAGCTCCAGGAGTTCTCAATCTCCTGGAGTTCTGGATGTTAGTAAGTACAAGGCCAAACACTTGAGCTTCAATGGAACACGCCTTTAATTCCAGCATGGTGGGGGGAGCTGGGAGTGGTGATCTGTGCCTTTAATTCCATAACTCCATAGACAGAGATCTTTCTGTGTTTCTGTGAGTTCAAGGCTGACTACCAAATAGAGTAGCTCATGCCTTTAATCTTAACCTGGATGGGATACAGCTAGGTGAAGAGGGTATTTAAGGCAGGCTTGGGAAAACCTCAGCCATTAGTAATGACCAGGACAGAAGCTGAGGAAGCTGGATGACAGCTGGGTGAGATCTGACTGTGGTGTTCCCTCTCTCTAGTATTTCAGCCTTTCCCCAATATCTGGCTCACAATTTCTTTTATTACAACCAGAACTCATGCAGCAGGGGCTCATCCCTGAAAAAATATTCTCTCTTTCATCAGCTAATCATTACCTGTAACTCTACATCTAAGGGAAAGCTTTACGAGATTTTTTTTTCCACATTTGATTGTTAATTTGTGTCATTATTTTTCAAATTTTCTTTTGGTAACTATCTTTTTAAGATTTCAATGATTGAGCCATTCTATCATACACAAAGCATACTATCTCACAATAAGCATCCTGGTTCTCTGACTCTTAATAATTTTTTAATCCCCTTTTGCTACATTTTCTGAGCCTTAGGTTTATTAGGGCAGAACACCCACAGAGAATTGATTTCTACATTGTGACCATTTGTGGTTTTCTGTTATCATCCTATCTGCTGTAAAGAGAGAGAGAGAGAGAGAGAGAGAGAGAGAGAGAGAGAGAGAGAGAGAGA
>PVIH01027169.1:0-17437 GCA_004025045.1 Sigmodon hispidus | reverse complement strand
AACATCAGTGCAAAAAATTACATAATAATACAAAGAACAACATGGTAACTCCAGAAGAGAGTGGCGATCTTACAAATATAAGACCTGAACTGAGCAATGAAGAGGAAACAGAAGGAAGCAACACCAAAAATTCCTTTTTGATGATCATCGAAGCTCTCAAAGAAGATATGAAAAATAGCCTTAAAGAAATAGAAGAAAATACAAACAAAAAATTGGAAGAGATGAACAAATCTATGAAAGAAACATGCCAGGAACTGAAAGCTGAAATAAAAGCTGAAATAAAAGCTGAAATAAAAGCTGAAATAGAAGCAATAAAAAAGGCAAAAAATGAGGCAAAGATAGAAATAGAAAACCTGAAGAAAAAAGCTGGAACCACAGATACAAGCATAACAAACAGAGTTCAAGAGATGGAAGATAGAATCTCTGAAGTGGAAGTCTCAGTAGCTCAAATAGATATATCAGTCAAAGAAAATAGTAAAACTAAAAAGCCCATAACTCAAAATGTTCAGGAAATCTGGGACACCATGAAAAGATCTAATTTGAGAATAATAGGAATAGAAGAAGGAGAAGAATACCAGCTCAAAGGCACAGATAATGTTTTCAATAAAATCATAGGAAAAAACTTCCCTAACCCGAAGAAGGAAATGCCTATAAAGATACAAGAAACATACAGAACAGCAAATAAATATGATACCCAAGAAAACTCAGCATGCCACATTATAATCAAGCCACAAAACATACAGAACAAAGAAAAAATTTTAAGAGCTGCAAAAGAAAAAGGCCAACTCACATATAAAGGCAGACCCATCAGAATAACACCTGACTATTCAATGGAAACAATGAAAGCTAGAAGGGCTTGGTCAGAAGTTATATAGATGCTAAAACAGCATAGCAGCCAAACTAGAATACTATACCCTGCAAAATTATCAATCACCATAGATGGAGTAAACAAGGTATTTCAGGACAAAGTCAAACTGAAAGAATATCTATCTACCAATCCAGCACTACAGAGAGTATTAGAGGGAAAGCTCCAACCTAAGGACCCCAGATACACACACGAAATCACAAACAATCAATAATTCCACAGAAAAATACCCTAGAGAAAGGAAATACAAACAAGTTACCACCAAAAATAGCAGGAAATATCAATCAGTGGTCACTAATTTCCCTAAATACCAATGGTCTCAACTGTCCTATAAAATGCCACACACTAACAAGATGGATACAACAGAAGCCATCTTTTTCTTGCCTACAAGAAACACACCTCAACTGCAAAGGCAGACACAGGCTTAGAATAAAGTGTTGGGAAAAGATTTTCCTGTCAAACGGTCCTAAGAAACAAGCAGGGATGGCAATCCTAATATCTAACAAAGTAGACTTTAAGCTAAAAGCAGCTAAAAGGGACCAAGATGGTCACTACTTATTCATCACAGGAAAAATTGGTCAAGAAGAGATTTCAATCTTGAATATTTATGACCCTAATATAAGGGCACCTACTTATGTAAAAGAAACACTGCTAAAGCTCGAATTCCACATCAATTCTTACACCCTGATAGTGGGAGACCTCAATATCCCACTTTCAACCCTGGATAGATCAACCAGACAGTCTCAACAGAGAAATAAGGAGTCTAAAAGAGGTTATGATGCAAATGGATTTAATAGATATCTACAGAAGCTTCCACCCAAAGGCAAAGGAATATACATATTTCTCAGCTCCTCATGAAACTTTCTCCAAAATTGACCACATAACTGGTCATGAAGCAAATATCAACAGATACAAAAAAATGGAAATAATCCCTTGTAACATATCAGACCACCAGGGCCTAAAGTTAGAGTTCAACAACATCAAAACCCAAAGAAAGCCTACCAATTCATGGAAACTAAACATGACTCATCTCTGGGTCAAGCAAGAAATTAAGAAAGAAATCAAAGTCTTTATAGAATTTAATGAAAATCAATCCACAATGTATCTAAACTTGTGGGACACAATGAAAGCAGTCTTAAGAGGAAAATTCATAGTGCTAGATGATTACATGAAAAAGCTAGAGAAATTCCACACTAGAGACATAACAGCACAGCTGAAAGCCTTAGAAAAATTACAAGCGAATTCACCTAGAAGGAGTAGACTGCAGGAAATAATCAAACATAGAGGTGAAATCAATACAATTGAAACAACAACAACAAAAAAAACAATACAAAGAATCAATGAATTTAAGAGTTGGTTCTTTGAGAAAGTTAACAAGATAGAGAAGCCCTTAGCCAAACTAATCAAAAAACAGAGAGAGATTTTTCAAATAAAAAAATCAGAAACGAAAAGGGGGACATAACAACAGACCCCCAGGAAATACAGAGAATTATCAGATCATATTTTGAAAATCTGTATTCCACAAAAATGGAAAACTTAGAAGAATTGGACAGCTTTCTGGACAGGTACCATCTACCAAAATTAAATGAAGATCAGATTAATTACCTAAACAGGCATATAACCCTTAAGGAAATTGAAGCTGTCATTAAAAACCTCCCCAAAAATAAAAGCCCTAGTCCAGATGGTTTCAGTGCCGAATTCTACCAGACATTCAAAGAAGAATTACTACCGTTACTCCTCAAACTATTTCACACAGTAGAAACTGAAGGAATATTGCCAAATTCCTTTTATGAGGCCACTATCACCCTAATACCCAAGCCACTGAAAGACACAACAAAGAAGGAGAATTACAGACTAATTTCCCTCATGAATATTGATGCGAAAATTCTCAACAAAATTTTGGCAAACCATATACAACAATGTATAAAAGATATCATCCAACATGACCAAGTAGGCTTCATCCCAGAAGTGCAGGGCTGGTTTAACATACGAAAAACTATAAATGTTATCCATCAAACTAAAGGAACAAAACCACATGATCATATACTTAGATGCAGAAAAAGCCTTTGACAAAATCCAACACTCCTTTATGATTAAAGCCCTGGAGAGATCAGGAATACAGGGAGAATACCTAAATATAAAAAGGCGATTTACAAGAAGCCAACAGCCAGTATCAAACTTAATGGAGAAAAACTCAAAGCAATTCCACTAAAGTCAGGAACTAGACAAGGATGTCGTCTCTCCCCTTATCTATTCAATATAGTTCTCAAAGTTTTAGCTAAAGCAATAAGGGAACAAAAATAGATTAAGGGGATACAAAATGGAAAAGAAGAAGTGAAGCTATCTCTAATTGCAGATGATATGATTGTATACATAAGTGACCCAAAAAATTCTTCCAAGGAACTGCTACAGCTGATAAACACCTTCAGCAATGTAGCAGGATACAAGATTAACTCAAAGAAATCATTAGACCTTCTATAACACTAAAGATAGAAGAGCTGAAAAAGAAATAAGGGAAACATTACCCTTCATAATACCTGCAAATAGTATTAAATACCTTGGAGTAACTATAACCAAAGAAGTAACTGATCTATTTGAAAAAATTTTAAATCACTGAAGAAAGAATATGAAGAGGATATCAGAAAATGGAAAGCTCTCCCATGTTCCTGAATCAGTAGGATCGACATAGTAAAAATGGCAATTCTACCAAAGGCAATCTACAGATTCAATGCACTGCCCATCAAAACCCCAACACAATATTTTTTTGGACCTTGAAAGAACAATACTCAATTTCATTTGGAATAATAGGAAAGTCAGGATTGCCAAAACAATTTTACTCAACAAAAGAACCTCAGGAGGTATCACCATCCCTGACTTCAAGCTATACTATAGAGCTACAGTAATAAAAAAGCCTGGTACTGGCATAAAAACAGACTTGTGGACCAATGGAATAGAACTGAGCATCCAGACATTAACCAAAAACCTATGAACACCTGATCTTTGACAAAGAAGTTCAAAACATTCAATGGAAAAAAGATTCTATATTTAACAAATGGTGTCAGCATAGCTGGGTGGAAGTGTGTAGAAAAATGCAAATAGATCCCAGCCTGTCACCCTGCACAAAACTCAAATCTAAGTGGATCAAAGACCTCAACTTAAACCCAGCCACTTTAAACTTGATAGAAAAGAAAGTGGGAAATACACTTCTACAAATTGGCACAGGCCACCACTTCCTAAATATAACACCAGTGCAACAGACACTAAGACCAACAATCAATAAGTGGGATCTTTGAAGCTAGGAAGCTTCTGCAAAGCCAAGGACACAATCAATAGGTCAAAACGGCAGCCTACAAAATGGGAAAAGATTTTCACCAACCCTACAAGTGATAGAGGACTGATCTCTAAGATATATAAAGAGCTCAAGAATCTAGAGCCCAAAACCTTGAATAACCCAATCAAAAAATGGGGTACAGATCTAAAAAGGGAATTCTTAGCAGAGGAACTATGAATGGCTGAAAGACACCTGAAAAAGCGCTCTTCATCTTTAGCCATCAGAAAAATGCAAATCAAAACAACTTTGAGGAACCGCCTAACACCTGTTAGATTGGCTAAGATAAAAGTCACAGATGACAGCTTTTGTTGGAGAGGATATGGAGCAGGGGGAACACTCCTCCATTGTTGGTGGGAGTGTAAGCTTGTTCAGCCACTTTGGAATGCAATATGGCGGTTTCTCAGAAAATTAAGAATCAATCTCCCCAAGGACCCACCAATACCACTTTTGGGTGTATACCCTAAAGAGGCACATTCACACTCCAAAGGTATAAGCTCAACTATGTTCATAGCAGCATTATTTGTAATAGCAAGAACCTGGAAACAACCTAGATGTTCCTCAACTGAAGAATGGATTAACAAACTGTGGTACATCTACACAATGGAATACTACTCAGCAGTAAGAAAAAATGATATCTAAAAATTTGCAGGCCAATGGATGGATTTGCAGAATATCCTCCTGAGGGAGGTATCACAAACCCATAACGATAAGCAGGGTGTGTACTCACTCATTAGTGGACTCTAAACAAACAAATGAACAAGAAAAAAGCAAAGCATGCCAAAGCTGCAAGCCACAATCCCTGAACAGCTTGGGATCAGAGACACCCTGGACTGACCCTTCAGATCCCACTCCAACTATAGGAATACCTGACACACTCTTGAGGGAGGGGGGACAAAACTGGATTTGCCAGGAGTGGAGACTGATCCAAGCATTATTGGGTCAGTGGGAATATAGGTCTTTTTCTCCCTGCCCAGGTAGGGGATGGGGAGTTGAGGAGAAGAAAAAATGACCTGATGTGGAGGGAGGGGGAAGGGTCCTTGAATAAGAATATACAGGGATGGAAAAAAAAATTCAGAGGGAAAGCTGAACACAAAGTAAATTTATGTGTAGCAATCTTATTTGCATTATCACCCTTGATAAGTCAGGCTTATGATTTTTATCTTCTTTATAGTTATTGTTAACTTCTCAGGATTAAATTCATTTTACTGTTTTTCTTGATAAATACAAAATAAAGAAAAAAAAGGAAAAAAAATGCTATAAATAACCATTACTTAGATTGCAAGTTTACGTGATAATTGTTTTTCTACTTATATTACTTTAGGTATTATTTTTAAATTAATATTTTATTTTTAAATTTAAGAAAATTAAGAAAATATAAAGTGCTTGTGTCCAAAGCTAATAATGTGAGTTTAGTTCTTGGAACCTACGTGTCAAAGAGAGAACATACTGCTCAAAGTTACCTTGTGACTTCCAAATCCTTACACTCACACTTCACCCACACAGAAAATAAAATAAAAAACAATAAGCATTTTTAAATGAACTAACAAAGATTCTAAAACTTACCATAAAATTTGCATTTGGTGGTAAAAGATAATGTTGAAAGTTATCCTTTAAAAATGTAACAAGTAAATCCTTAGTCTATTCTTAGACCATTGCACTTATTGCTGCTGACAGATTACCCTTAGAATTTGAACTGACCATGTGAGCTTCTGGCATTGTCACATTAATTTATAAACTTACATTTAATTTTTATATATTTTTAAGTTTTTGACATTTTTTAATTTAAATTTCTTTATATATCAACTACAGTTCTCCTCCTCTTCTCACACATATCTCAGCTTTTGCCCACCCTACTTCACTATCCACTCCTCAAAGAGGATAAGGCCTATGGCTAGTCAACAAAGTCTGGGATATTACGTTGAAGTAGGACCAACCCTCTACCTCCTTTATCAATGCTTTGCAAAGTATTTTTCTATGAGTGTTTGGTTCCAAAAATCCAGTCCATACACTATTGGTAAATTCTTATTCCAGTGCTAGGGACCATATCTACTGCTCAAACCACTAAACTGTCATCCAGATGAGGGCATGGTTGGGTCTCATGCAGGTGACAACCCAGAGTCAGTGAGATCTCAGTAGTTCCGGCCATCTCTTTCTGTGGCTTTCCCCATTATGATCTTGAAGACTTTGTTAATATAATTTTTCCTTCCTCTCTTCAACTGGACTCCAGGATATCACCTAAGTGCTTAGCTGTGGATCTCTATATCTGTTTCTATTAGTTACTAGATGAGGGTTCTCTGATAACAATTAGTGTGGTCATAAATTTGATTACAGGGGAAGACCAGTTTAGGCACCCTCTCCATGTTTGCTTGCAGTTTGAGCTGAGGTCAACTTGTGGGGTTTCCCTAGCACCCAGTGTCTCCCTAACCCCCAAATGGTTTTTCCATTATTTCTTTTTGAGCCCTTTTATTTTTAATGTATAGGTGGGTTTCTGATTTCTTTGAGATAATCTTGTATACTGCTACATTGCTGAAGATGTTTATCAGCTGTTGAAATTCCCTGGTAGAATTTTATGGGTCACTTAATTATACATTCATATCACCTTCAAATAGAGATAGTTTCACTTCTTATTTTCTAATTTGTATTCCTTAATCTCTTTTCATTCTCTTTTTGTTTTGGCTATAATTTCAAGAACTACATTGAATAGATAAGGGAAGAGGGGACAACCTTGTCTACGTCCAGAGATTAGTGGGATTGCTTTGAGTTTCTCTCCATTTAGTTTGGTGTTTGCTGTCAGCTTCTTGTATATTGATTGCTCTTATTATATTAACCCAAAGGACTTGTAGAGAAAATAATCAAAGAAAAATATTTTTAAAATATATCCTTTTCATGCTATTATGAGTCAAAGAATATCAAATGCTAACACTGAGCTCTTGTTCTATTAACAACTGCTTTAAAATATTCCATAATTTTGATAGCAGTTTGTTTCCCCCACAAGACACTTTTGGAAAAGACAAGTATTCCTTTGAAACATTTATCCATTGACATTGCTTCTGGATTAGGGTTGAGGGCTTGTGCACACATGACTTTCCATTTCTAAGACTCTATCTGATTTAGAATATTGAAGAATCAATGTACACTGTCTCACTAGACTGAAAAGATTCAGCTTTGCAGAGGATGCCATCATTAGGATGAAGCAGCAGCCTATACAATGTGAAAATAATTTTTATCAAATATATAGTTAATAAAGGGCACTTATCAAGTATTTATATTAAAAATTAAAAAAAAACCAAAAACCTGAAACCAAGAAAAAACCCAATAACCCATTTGAAAGTTTTAAAGAGATCAAAATATATACAAAAAAGAAAATTCCACCAACTGACACCCCTGCTTGTACACAGTAGTGGTGAACCACAGCAGGCACCATGGTGAGGAGCTAAAGGGTTATAGATAAATAGGAGTTATGTAGGTTCAGAGCAGTGCATTTGCTGTGACGAGAAGCAGAACTGAAGATTTGGCAGCAGGAATGGGTGTGAGAGAGAACTGAGGTTGACTCATTACCCAGTGAGGTACACAGGATTGTGTGCAGCATCCTAGAGCTTATATAGATTCAGGCCCCTAGCAAACTTCATGGTCATAGAATCACACTAGCTCTGAGCAATGATGAAGGACAGATATGAATATCTATCTGCTTTTTAGATTAGATGTCCTCTCAGAGCTACCAAGTCTCTTGATGCTGCTGAGGGTCAAGTATGATTCAGTGGCCTTGATGTGGCCCTGTTGATTACTCAAAGGCCCTGTTGTCATATAATAAAATTCAACATGCTTATGGCCTATGCTATCATCGGAATTTATTTTGATATCCTGTTCTTGTTGTCATAAGGGCCCAGAGGGATGTGAGTGGTCTGTGTTGTCACTTGAGTCCATGGTGATGTCTTAACTTATGTTTCCTGCAGCAGACCATATCTAGGTTTTGCTTTCAATGAGGCCAGGTATGTGTTGATGTTCATGGCCCAGGTTGCCAACTAAGTCTGGGCAGATATCTTGAGTTGTCAAGGCTGTGGTATGAATCATTGTTGATGATTATAATCCTAGCTATATCAGAGGGCCTTGTTTGGGTCTATGGCCCTGCTGTAACCAGAAGACTTGTTCATGGTCTATACTGATGCCAGAAATCATGTGGTAACCCTTGATTCATGCTTCCTCAGACTATAAAGAGTAAATAATCTACTTTGGCAGTAATATTGATGACTACAGATACACAGACAAGAAATAGGGACAGGTAAAACTTCTACTACATGGAATACAACCCCAACCACTACTTCAACTTCCTCCCAACAGGAAAAAATAATAATAGCTAAAATAGGAAGCCATCAAATAGAATTTTAAAACCTGTAATTTGATCCTAAAGTCTCTACGCTATAGAAGGCTTCCAGCAGGGGTGCAGGAGGAAAAGGAATGAGTTTTACTTAAGGGGCATGCCACTGAGAGTTTGACTACGTTGTAGTAAGTTTATAGATAACACAGTCTTGACCTATTTTTGTTTATTGCTGAGGATGAAGTCATAAGGCAGAGATGTAGGCAGGGAAGAAATGGGTAGCAGAACTGGGTACCAGTTGTGATAAATGTGTAAGATGTGAAATCCAAATTACCAATACAAATATTATGTTGCAAAAAAGAATAAGTTAAATTGTTCTTTATTTATTGTACTTCAAAAAGGAAGAAGAAAACAGAAAGGGGAAAGAAAGGAAAATATTCTCTTCGTAAAAGAAGAAATTCAAATGTCTAAGAAATGAAGAAATGTACAACATATTTAGGTATAAGGAATATTGAAATCCAAACTACTTTGAGATTTCATTTTATGCAAATTTTAATGGAAATTTTTTTGGTAGCACTTTTTATTTTATTATAGAAAATGAAATGCATTTTGATTGAATTCATCTCTTAAACTTACTAAAACTTTCATTATACTTCTAATTTTAGTGTGACCTTATTTTTCCATTGTTTTTTATTGTGAATAAAGTCATACTTTTTATCCACATATACCCTTGTTCAATTTCCCTTTCCCTTCCTGCCCCTTCCAGGCACCTTGGAGCCCACTCCCTTCAGAGGAACACCTTACCCAGTTTTGATGTTGATGTGAGGAAAGTGGATCTGCCAGAGTTGGATGTTGAACTAAACCACGTTGGGACCTTGGGACCTCCTGCTCTTGCTGGGAATGAGATAAAGTGATGTGGAGAAGAGAGAATGGAAAATATTTTTAAAAAGTGACATCTAATGCTGGCAAGAATGTGGAGTGAGAACAACATTCATCTGTTGTTAATGGGAGGGCAAACCTGTACAGCCACTATGTAAATCAGTATGGTAGTTCTACAAAAGGCTGGAAAAGTACCTCAAGATCCAGCTACACTACTCTGGGGCACATACCCAAAGGAGGCAACATCTTTCCACAAAGACACTTGCCTAGCCTTGTTCATTGATGTTCTGTTCATAATAGCAAGAAAGTGGAGTAAACCTAGATTTCCTATAAAAGAATTAGAAATAAAGATAATGTACATTCAATCAATGGTATATTACTGAGTCATTAAAAGTAGTTGCAGGCAAATCAATGGAACTAAAAAAATTATTTTGGGTGAGGTAACAACAACCCAGAAAGACTAAGACAAATATAGTAGTTATTCACTTACTTGTACATATTTAAAGTCAATGATAAGAAAACAACAATCTGTAGAACTACAGAGGTTAGGTATAGAAAAAGGGACTTGGTGTGACAGATCAACCAAAAAAGTAAAATAGAATAGGTAAATTTATTGATTTTAAAATAACAAACTTAAGATGAAATAGCATGAAAGAATGACCAGAGTGTAAAATCCCATTTACCAAAATGCATTAATGAGATGATGAGTTGGCAGTAATAGTGTAAATAAAGTGATTTTGTGATCTTGATAGAAATATTCATTGTATTTACTTGGAGTCTAACAACTTTTTCCCCATTTTACATACCTTAATTTATTCTTCGGATATGTTTGGAGGCAAAGCAGTAAATTAGCTCATTGGATTTTAATTGTATCTTATAATATATTCACAGTTACTTTTACTCACTAACGTCATTTCAAATGAAAGAAAACGATGCTCACAATGACAGGAAGAAAGTATTTTGAAAAATTCACTGTGTTCCTTTCTATGTCTGTCCCTGCTTCCTCTTTTACCTGCTTATTTTATAAATATCAGTGGTACTAAGATGATTAACTATACCAGGGAATTTATGTGCAGAACATGGGCAAAAAAATTATTTTTATTTTATTATTAAGAGCAAAGAAGTCACACTTTCTATCCTTGTATATCCTTATTCAAGGTCCCTTCCCCCTCCCACCACATCAGGTCATTCTCTCTTCTCCACAACTCCCCATCTTCTCTCTGGGCAGGCAGCAGGCAGTCCCAAGGTCCCACTGTCCCAATATTGCTTAGTTCAGTCTCCACTCCTGGCAGATCCAGTTTTCTCCCCACAACCTCAAGACTGAGTCAAGTGTTCCTCTAGGGGGAGTGGGATCCAAGGAGTCAGTCCAAGGTGTTTCTGATCCCAAGCTGTTCAGTGGTTGTGGCTTGCAGCTTGGGCATGCTTTGCGTTTTTTCTTGTTTGTTTGTTTGTTTGTTTAGAGTCCAGTAATGAGTGAGTACATCCCCTCCTTATCTTTCTGGGTTTGTGATAATTCTCTCAGGAGGATATTCACCAAATCCATCCATTTGCCTGCAAATTTTAGAATATCATTTTTTCTTACTGCTTTGTAGTACTCCATTGTGTAGATGTACCACAGTTTGTTAATCCATTCTTCAGTTGAGGGGCATCTAGGTTGCTTCCAGGTTCTTGCAAAAAATATTTTTATGATAATTATTTTATCGGAGATGAATGTCTTGTGGGTGAACATTTACAGTTGACTTTGTTATAGAAAATATTAATTTAGAATCCTAATTGCACAAAAATATCACCACTTCCCAATGTCTTTAATCTCATTGGCATCAGTAAATTGTGTTCCTATGGAAAATTCACCATAATTAAACTCTATTTGAGATAAGGTTGTAAAAATAGGTATTTTTTTTCATTTGATTCTTTCTTTATATTTCTTTTTTTTCCATTTTTTTTCTAACCACAGTATTCCATAACTTCCCTACTTCTTCCGTCTTCTTCTTCAGTTTTCTCATGGTTCTGACTAATATTTGGTTGTGCGTATCTCCATTTGCTCCCATCAATTGCTGGAGAAATCATCTCTGATGATTATTGGGCTAGCCACAAATCAATGAATATGACATAATATCATTACAAATCATTTCACTGCATTTCATTGCCTGTTTTTAATTGTGTTTGTTGTCTTTGTTTCTACACAAAATTAGAGAGACAATAGCTTTTCAGTACCTTGCCATCCGGGCATTGTCAGACATGGACTCTCTAGAAGCTTAGGCCTATTAGGCTAATCCTTGTTGATCCAATATTTACCTAGTGAATTTTTTAGGCAGGACAACACTACAATTCTAGCCTGGTTACAGAAGATGGCCTGTAAAGACTGTATTCTTCATTATAACAGTCCTCAGTTGGTTGCCATGCTGTCTGCTTTTGTTTGTCAATGTGTGATAACATCTAGAGTCATAAGAGAAGAAGGCACCTCTGTTGAGGAATGCTTCTTTAAACTCCAGCTGTAAGGCATTCTCCCAGTTAGTGATCAGTTAGGAAATGCCTCCATGATATCAACATAAACTCCTGCTTCCATAGTCAAGTCCTGCTGGAGTTTCTGTTTTGACTTCCTCTAATAATAGACTGTGATATGAAAATGTAAGCCAAACAAAGTCTTTTCATCCCAACTTACTTTTTGATAATGGTGATTTGTTACAGCAATAGAAACCCCTTTTAAGATAACTTGGTACTATACCTGACCATGTTCTTGGGAGAATTGTAAAATGACTTTAGAAGTTGGAAAAGGAAGAACCACTGAGTGTTAAAAGATATATGGGATGCCCTGTAGAAAACTGAAATATAAGAATGTTGAAAGAAGTACGGAGGATATAGACCTTGTTTGTAAAGTGTCAGAAGGAAGTTCATATACTCTTTTGAGGTAATTTGTTATTTTGAATTAGGTTTCTTTGTTTCTGGTTGGCTGAGGCCAAAGTATCAGATGTAATATTTTAGATATCAGAATTACTAAAGCAAAACTTTGGTTTTTAGGATACTTGAAGCTGGATGTCTAGAACTAGGGAACTAGTAGTTATTAAGAGAAGATCAATAATACTGAGGTAAATTCTTCTGGAAGATTTTTTCTCAGAAAACACAAAAGCTATATTCAAGAGGGTGTCAAGGTTGAACCTTGTGCTGACAGCCAATCTTGGTAAGGTCTAAGAGTCACCCAAGTAGTACTGGTTATGAAGGCATAAAAGGGTTATGGAAGGAAGCTGAGGCTTGCCATTGGGAAAGGACAAAAGGAGCCATTGTTGAAGGTGTAGCCTCTGAGGCAATTGAAGGCCTAGGACTGACTGGTTCATGAACAGAGCATCTGAGAGGCTATGGGCATAGTGCAGCTCAGTTTCAGTAGAAGAGCTCAGTGTTTTGGAGATACTAATATTATGGAATGATCACCAAGAGCAATTCCACCAGCTGAATACAAACATCTGAAACCTAGAAGACAACGTGTGTGTGCTGCAGAGAACAGAGCTGAAAAAGTAACCCAAAACCTTTAGAGAATTCCAGAAGATCATGAGTGGATCCTAGCAGATGAATAGTTGGAATTTGGTTTTGCTTTGATTTGTAATAGTTGTCCCCTGACATTTTTCTCTCTTGAAGTAAGAAAATAATTTACTAGAGGTCAGAAATGAAAAACCTTACATTTTAAAGAACCCTGTTTAAATTTTAAAATAATTTATCCATTTTAAAGGACTGAAATTTTAATGTCTGAGTTTTTAAAGACTGTGGTTTGTTAAAATTTATTTATGCTTTTAATGTGAGATCTTGGGAATGAATAAGAAAGAAAGGGTTATGTCTTACTAGTAGTGTATTTGTGTGTCAAATTGACAAGGGGTCAGTTTTAGTAGCTAATTTTGAGTGTAAACCAATTAGAAAGTAGCATCATCAGAGAGAAAGGAGCTTCAATTAAGAAAAGGGCTCAATGAGATCCAGCTGTAAGGCATTTTATCACTTAATGGTAAATGAGGGAGTGCCCAGCCAAATAAGGTTGGTGTCATCTCAGGGATGGTGGGCCTGGGTTCTATAAGAAAGCAGACAGAGAAAGCCAGGGGAAGTAAACCAGTAATTAGCTCCCTCTCTGGCCTCTGTATCAACTCCTGCTTCAAGATTCCAGCCCTGTTTGTATTCCTATTATAATTTCCTCCAAAGATGCACTATGATCTGGAAGTGTAAGACAGATACCACCCTCAACCTGCCAGTTTGTTTTGGTCATGTTGTTTCATTACAGCAATAGAAACTCCAAGATAGTCACTCTCATACAGTCTAGGAATTATCAATTGTACTAGGTTTTCACATTACCCATAAAATGCACATCTCTCACAGTTTTCTCTACCTGTGCTTTCTCTTTACTCCTCCGTACTCCACATGATGGAGTTTTACTGAACTGTTATAAAAATTATATCATTAAATTCGCAAGCAATGGTGTGGAACTAGAAAATAGACATTGTGAGCAAAGCAATATAGACCCAGAAAGGCAAACATGATATACTCAATTATAAGTATATATTAGCTATTAACAAAAAGATAATTACACTACAATACATCAAGCCAGAGAAGCTAAGCAACAAAAAGTGCTCTAGCCAGGAAACATGGTTCTTCTTCCTGAGAAGAGGAAATAGAATATATTTTGCAAGAATATTAGTGGCTGATGGGGATGAGAACATACTGCTGTTCTGAAAGGCCCAGGTTCACTGGTCAGAATCTTAGTTGGTAGTTGCATGACTACTTTTCAGTTACACTTTGAAGAAACATAACAACACTTGCCTTTTTGGGTTTCTGCACATAAGTGTGCATAAGTACATAAACCTACTGAATTACATATATATGCATATATATGCATGCTAATAATAATAATAAACAATTATAGGGCTATGATTACTTATTAATGACATGTTTTATTGTCAAAATATAGCCAAGCTACTATAATGTTACGTTTTCTTCAAAACTAATCTTTTAGTGTAGCTTGTCTTGAAAATATTTTATAATTACTAAAGTCTAGCTATTAGATTAATAATTCAAAATTATTATTTTTTTGTATCTGCAAAATTATATAAACAAAATGAAGATTATGGAGAATTTGTCTTTAACATCACTTAAAAGTTATTCAACAGTGGTCTTATCTGTTACTATACTGAGCAATCATCTATCTTTTTTTCTTTAAAATGTGAGTATTTATATTATATATATATAAATAAATGAAATAAAACCAAATGCTACTAGAAAAAATAAGAAAAATAAATGACTTTAAATGACATTCTGTTCTATTCATATATCAATGTCTTATTTGTCATCATCAGAGACTTTCTCTGGCAGCAGGTGAAAACAAGTATATAGAAGCATAGTCAGACAAAAAATGTAAAGAGACCTTGGAACATATGGCCCAAAGTGAGATGTCTGGATGATTCACTACAAAGTTCAGGTAACCTGAAGGAAAAGAAAGCAGTAGGAGTACAGGAAACAGAAGTGTCAGAAGATATCAGGAGTACAAGACCTTCTGAAACAAATGAGCAACATTTATATATACTCACAGAACCTGAAGTAGCAATCACAGGACCTGTTCAGGTCTGTTCCCGGTCCATTGTTTGTATGCTTTAATCTAGTACTTTTTCCCCCTATATTTTGCTAAAAAGAGTTTAAATTTTGCTTTTGCTCTCAGAAACATCAGAATAATCATAAGAAGCACTTGTGCCTTACAGAGCAAATAATCCACAGCATAGTTCTACTTTAGGACTCCTGAATGAGTAAATTAGTGGCTTTCTTTGATTTCTGTGTCTTTCTTGGGGCTCTTTTATTTTTCTCTCCACTTGTCTGTCCAACTTCTTCATTATGGTTTTTATTTTTCACATGGTAATTTACTTTATTATATTTTATTGTTAAGGAGAAGAGGTGGTGGTGGGGAGACACTGGGAATAGAAGAGGAAGGGGAAAGTGTATTCAGATTATATTGTATGACAAAAGAATCTATGGCTCATAAAACAAGTATGAATAAGACCCATATCAAAAGAAAACAAAAACAGAAAACTTCCTTCCACTTTCAACAATACAGAAGTCTTAATTTGTACAATGTTATTCTATCTTTCATATTGACTTAATGGCAGAACAATTTACCCTAAATATTTTGTAGAAAATGAAGGCACTGCACTAGGGGACCATATCTTTCCTAGTGGTACAGGGAAGGAAAATGTCAGATTGTATATTTGAAATTTCAGCCCATATTTTTATTCTCTGTATCCATTGTTTTGAGATCTATTTGCTTCTAATATGTACTCTCAAATTGAAGTATCTATTAGCAAATTTGATTTTTTTTAATATTTGATTATTTGAGACTGCATAATGCAATATACTTTGATTTTATTCATCCCTACTATACTTAACTGTCCTCAAATCATTTGGAACCCCTGTTCCAACTCTATATCTGCTTTATCTAATAATCCAATGATTGCAATTTGTGATGCCCAAATATGCATGCATGTGAAGATTTGTATTGGGTCATAGTCAATTTTTCAGCTATCTCATCTCCAAAGAGAATTATCTCACACCTTCCTGATAGCCATCGGTTGCCAATGGTCTCACAGCTGAGTGTTACTGCCCAGATGCTGTTGCCCCAAGTCATTTGTGATTTGATAGCTCTTGTACAGATCTTGTGTAATCAACCACCACTTATATGAGTTTGTCACAACAATGGCCCTATTGTATCCAGAAAACACTTTTTTCTCATGTACCGCTATAAGGTTAAACTCTTTAGTTCCCCTTTCCCAATGTACCCTGTACTTTGAGAAAAGGAATTTTGATACAGATGTCATATTTATGATTCTGCACTCACTTGGATGTATTCTCTGTATTCTGATAAACTGTAACTTTCTGTTACCTTCCATTCACTCCACAATTATTATTCTCTGATGAGGAATGAAAGCTGCACTAATCGAAGTTCCAGGGGTAAAATTACTACTATTAATTATCTGAGTTAATATATTATAAACCTGTTCTCTAATACAATTATACATATATACATGTATATATGAATATGTATATGTATATGTATATATATATATATATATATATATATATATAGCAGTGCAGTTTTTATTTACATTTCAGTGCAGATATAATGAGATAGGAAAGATACTGTACTCCTGAGCTAAGGATACAAATAATTGCATTTAGAGATATTCAAGTACCTCACAAATGTAATCCAAAAATAGAAAACATTAGTGCTTTTCTAGATTTTTGCATTTATACTCTCATAAATAGAATGGATATGTTACTTTTAAAAATACATCCAAAATATATTATTAAATTATTTTTAAGATTAATACAACTGCCCAATATGCTTATTTTATATTAAATGAAATAAAAATTTTAACAGAGTCACAAAGAACAATCAGGAAATGATTCTAAAATTACTTCTTGTAAACTAATTGCAGAGAATTGCAAAGGTACAGGAGAGATTTCATAAATTATGTGCATGATTCATCATCTATACCCACACTAAGGTATAATGCTTAGGAAGTCCACTGCATAAGCTTTTGTGTTTTGCTTTAAATGCCCATTTTAAAAGTCATTATACTAATAGGATTTGCATGAAGAAAAATTCACTATAAGCTATGCATTAATATAATTTTTGCTTATTTTGGCATTTCTTCTTTAAACTTGAGAAATTAGGATCTCATATTTATGACCTGACTGGACATATATTCAGATATTGAATTCCATTATAATAGTAATCTATTTATAACAATTCTCTTTGGCTGATTGAATCCCAATTCTTCCACTTACACCACACTAACACATCAACAGAGCCTGATTATTCAGCTCTCAAGACGCCTATATGAAAAACCTTGAGAAATCCCACACTAGAGACCTAACAGCGCAGCTGAAAGCCTTAGAACAGTTAGAAGCGAACTCACCTAGAAGGAGTAGACGGCAGGAAATAATCAAACTTAGAGCTGAAATCAATACAATTGAAACAAAAAGAACAATACAAAGAATCAACGAATCTAAGAGTTGGTTCTTTGAG
>PVIH01027168.1:0-17400 GCA_004025045.1 Sigmodon hispidus | reverse complement strand
GCGCTCGCGGCGACGTTGCGGGCTGGGTGAAGGAGCGCGGTGAGTTAGGGCGGCGGGACGCGCTGCCACCACTGCCGCCGGCTCCGGCCCGGAGGGAGCCCGTCACTCCGCCGATGGCGCCATCTTGTTCCTCCAGCTCCAGCCAACACAAAATGCCCCCGGTCCCTCGGAGCCGCTTCTTCACGGCGCACAGCACTCTCTTGTCTGGACTCTTAAGTGCAGTTTTTATCACTTTCATAATTTCTTTGTGTGTCTGCACCCTCTGCTGGCCATAGGCTGCATTACAATCAGTGTGTTTGACAAGTTCTTTGATGGAGTCTAGGTCAAACTCTGAGGTGGCTAACGTTTCAGCTTCAGCTCTATGGTAATGCACCAGATACACAGAAGTGCAGCACCTGCCTTCGTGCTTTCAAAACATCCTCAGTTTACCTGGTGGTACACAGCTATGGGAATGTCAAGGACAGTACTAGGACTTTATTATAGGGGCTCTAGAGCAGACAGAGATAGACCTACCTGCTGAGTTTAGGCTCAGGGCTTTTGCACTATAATTATTCTCAGGAAAGCAGACCTAGTCAGCACAATCGAAGGTGGGGAATACTTTCTCTGAGCACTTGATTTCCTCTACCTCCTGCCTCATGTACTTTGAGTCTGACAAGCATCTAACCCTCTCTGTTTTCATCAGTGTCTTTCAGGGTAGTCTCTTGCCCTGTAGAGCTCTTTGCCTTGTGACTGGTCCCCATTCTCTGTCTCACTGAGCAGTTTGACTTCCAATGAAAGGTTTGCTGAAAACATGTCAACTGGCTTCTACCTTCTGAGTTATCCAGCGTGACAGTAGGATTTTTTCTCCACAGTTGCAGGAATAAACCCCTGTCTCAATATACTCCTCACTGGTTTTGAAGTCTGTAGAGGCTGTGAGTGTCTTTTCCACTTTCACCAGAGCCTCTTGATGTCATGAAGGCTTGTTGGCTTCTCCTTCCCCTGGAACTGTCGGGTGGCCAGAGCTATCATCAGCTTGATTTCTTTTTTATGAATTATTGTTTATTCTACCGTGCTTTTTCAATATCCCACTACTTCCTTTGTGTTTCTAGGAGCTCTCCCTCTCTCGTTAACACAGGCTGTATTTGTTTGTTTTCCTATATAGATAGACCAAGCTAGACTTAAACTCATGGAAATCCACCTGCCTCTGCCTCCTGAATGCTGGGAAAAAGTCATGTGCCACCATACCTTGTCTTTCCTTGTTCTATAATATTGTCTACCAGGTATATGGAGGATGGATGGCCAAAGCTTAGGTAATTAGAGGTACCAGGGTTCAACATCTGAACCTAACAACCCCCTGAAGCATCCCTGTCTGTGTGCTTACATATGAATAGCTCTCAGGTAGATGTGTGGGAGAAAGGAGTAGAAATTTGAGAAGCTTCAGTATAAGTAAATAAGCAGTTGGGGGTCTGGCTGGTAGAGTCCTGGTACAGAGAAGCCCAGAAATTCACAGCGAGGCTCCTGTGGCTTATCTGGGCAAAAGAGGAGAAATCAGTCAAAAGTCTCAGACCACTGTTTTTTAGGAGCATGGTCTCCATGTGAACACAATAAAGCTGTCAGGCAAGGCCACCTAGAATACACAAGGGACTTGTTTATCCTCGAACATGAGAAAAACCTAATACTTTTTTAGGTAAAACTAAATCTATCTGGAAATCTGCCATTGAAGAACTTCTATCAATTAACTCTACCAACCTCTGAGCTTCAGAAAAGTAGCTGTTAGCCCTGATATGGTTCAGACTTCTTCAGGAAGGGAGCACCTTTCACAGAGGCAAAGCCTCCTGATTTGCAGAGACTCAAATAAATAGAAAGTTACATTTTTGGTTGAGAGCCTGGGGCTCAGAAGTAAAAAGGAATTCTCAGCAAAAGAATTACAAATGACTCAAAGTCACTTGAAAAAGTGCTCATCATCTTTAGCCATCAGATAAATGCAAATAAAAAAAACTTTGAGATACCACCTTACACCTGATAGATTGGCTAAGATAAAAGACACAGATGACAGCCTATGCTGGAGAGGATGCGGAGCAAGGGGAACACTCCTCCATTATTGATAGGAGTGTAAACTTGTTCAGCCGCTCTGGAATGTAGTATGGTGGTTTCTCAGAAAACTGGGAATAAATCTCCCCAAGGATCCAACAATATCACTCCTGGTTGTATACCTTAAAGACGCACATTCACAATCCAAAGGCATTAGCTCAACTATGTTCATAGCAGCATTATTCATAATAGCAAGAACCTGGAAACAACCTAGATGCCCCTCAACTGAAGAATAGATTAACAAACTGTGGTACATCTACACAATGGAGTACTACTCAGCAGCAAGAAAAAATGATATCCTAAAATTCACAGGCAAATGGATGGATTTGGAGAATATCCTCCTGAATGAGGTATCACAAACACAGCAAGATAAGCAGAGAATGTACTCACTCATTAGTGGACTTTAAACAAAAAAGCAAAAAACAAAGCATGTCCAAGCTGCAAACCACAGCCTCTGAACAGCTTGGGATCTGAAATACTTTGGAATGGCACCTTGGATCCCACTGCCTCCAGAGGAACACCTGACCCAGTCTTGATTTTGGGGTTAGAAAAGTGAATCTGCCGGGGGTGGATGCTGAACTAAGCCACCTTGGAATCTTGGGACCTCCTGCCCTTGCTGCGGAGGTCTCTGAGAGAGGGGGAGAAGAGTGACTTGAAGGAGTGGGAGGGGGAAGGGAGTTTGAACAAGTGTATACATGAATAAAAATGACTTTATTCATAATAAAAATGAGAGAAAGCTACAGTATATCACTTCATATTAATATCCTATCAAGTATATCCAAGTTAGGAATGAAACCTCCAGCCTCCAATTCTGCTGATTTCAGCACAGTGGCTACACCTACCTACATCCACATCCCCTATTTGAAATTTTACAAAGACACCTTCCCCTACCAAAAAAAAAAAAAAAAAAAAAAAAAAAAAAAAAAAAAAAAAAAAAAAAAAAAAAAAAAAAAAAAAAAAAAAAAAAAAAAAAAAAAAAAAAAAAAAAAAAAAAAAAAAAAAAAAAAAAAAAACCAGGTCAGGAAAGGCTTTGGTTTCCATGGAAAACCACTATCCTCTATTGGCCAGATGATGACTCATAATATCCTTGGGAATAAGCTCACAGACAAGTGAATAAATCATCTTTCATTGTGTAGCTGGGAAAGAATTTGTATAATTTATCAGGAGCACAATGTCACAATTAAAATTTTTTTAAAATGCACCCCAGAGGAAAAATTCATGTCCTAGAAGTATATTAAAAAAGACTGTAGTTTTATAAACCTGGTGACAAAAAATGTTTCTTTAGAATCCTCTCCTCTCTATGAAGAGGAGAACTGTGTTTCTCTCTATGAAAGATATTCAGCTTTTGGCACTGGCCCACTTTTGACAGAGTTCTAAGGCCAGACTCTGAGAGGCTTTCTGCTGGGTCACAACCACCATGCTGTTGAGAAGCCAAACCTCAGCTTTCCCAGAAAGAGCAATATGGTACCACCAGAAACTAGTGGTTGAACAATAGCAAGACCTGAACATCCCAATGTAGATGAAGCAGAAATTATAAAATGACCTTAGATATAACTTTATGAAGACAATAAAGGCCATTAAAGAGGAAAGGAAAAGCTCCCCTAAAGAAATGGAGGAAAAGACAAATAAAATGTTGGAAAATCACTTAAAGAAAGCTAAGAACAAAGACAATCAAATAGGTGAATAAAGCAGGTCAAGACAACTAAAATAAAGGTAATGAAGAAAATACAAATGGATGAAATTCTGGGAAAGAAAAAATAGAGTAAATGAACAGGAGCTATGGAAGCAAGCATAATCAAGAGAATACAAGGGATAGAAGACAGAATCTTAGGCATTGAGAATATGATAGAGGAAACAGTTTTATCAGTCAAAGAAAATATTAAATCCAACACATTTATAATACAGAACAGTCAAGAAATCTGAGACACCATGAAAAGACCAAACTTAAGAATAGTAGAGATAGAAGAAGAAGAATTCCATCTCAAAGACAAAAGAAATATATTGAACAAGATCATAGAAAAAAATTTTCCCAGCCTAAAGTAAGACATACTTTTAAAAGTCCGTAGAATACCAAATAGACTGGATCAAAATCTTTTTTTTTTTTTGATATTTTCAGTCACATAATAAAATGTTTAAGATACAGAATAAGGAAATAATATTAAGAACAGCAAAGAAAAATGCCAAGGACCATATAAGGCAGACCCATCAGAATTAAACATGAGTTCTCAAGAAACATCTGAAAGCCAACAGGTCCTATACAAACATTCTGGAGAAACTAAGAGACTATGAACTTTAGTCCAAACTACTATAGTCAACAAAGCTTTCAATTACTACAGAGAAAGAAAACAAGATATTCTATGACAAAATTAGACTTAAATAATATATATCCATATACCCGGTCCTATAGAAAGTACTACAAAAACTATAACCCAAAAAAGTTGGCTGCACCTACAAAAACACAGACATTAGGCAATCTCATAACAGCAAATCCCAAAGAAAGAAATCACACACACACACACACACACACACACACACACACACACACACAGAGAGAGAGAGAGAGAAACACTAACACTGCCAATAATAAAACCAAAAAAAAGAATTAGCAATAGCAATCTCTGCTCATTAATATCTGTTAATATCAATGAACTAACACAGGCTTATAGAAAGGGTATGAAAACAGTATCCATCTTTCTGTTGCATGAAAGAAACATTAAGACAAACATTACCTCAGAGAAAGGTTGAGAAAAAAATTTCCAGTCAAATGAAACTAAGAAACAAGTTAGTGTAGCTATCCTAATATGTAACAAGTTAGATTTCATACTAAAATTTATCAAAAGGGATGGAGAAGAACATTTCATATTCATCATAGGAAAAATCCATCAAGAAGAATTCCCAATCCTGCATATTTATGCTTCCCAAACAACAGCACCCACATATATAAAAAATTTATTAAAGCTTAAATCTCACATCAAACCCCATGCATTAATAGTGAGAGATTTCAGTATCCCACTCTCACTAATAGATATGTCTTTTAGACTGAAACTGAAAAGAGAAATAAGGGAACTAACCAATATTATCACTCCAATGAACTTAACAGGTATTAAATTCCATCCAATACCAAAGAATATACATTCTTCTTAGCACCCCATGAAACTTTCTCTAAAATTGACCACATATTCAGTCATAAAACAAATATGAATAGATACAAAAAATGGAAATAACCCCTAGTATCCTATCAGATCATCATGGACTAAAGTTAGAATTCAACAACAACACAAACTATAGAAATCCATAGAAGCTAAATATTCCTCAACTGAATCAACTCTGCATCAAGGAAGAAGTGAACAAAAAATTAGAGACTTCCCAGAATTTAATGAAAATGAAGCCACAACATACGGAAACTTATGGAACATGATAAAAGCATTGTTAAGAAAAAGTTTATAGCACTAGGCCACTACATAAAAAAAAAAAACAAAAAAAAAAAAAAAAAAAAAAAAAAAAAAAAAAAAAAAAAAAAAAAAAAAAAAAAAAAAAAAAAAAAAAAAAAAAAAAACTGGAGAATTCTCACACAAGAGACTTAATATCACAGCTGAAAGCTCTAGAACAATTAGTGGCAAACTCACTCAGAAAGACTGGATGGCAGGAAATAATTAAACTCAGGGTTGAAATTAATAAATAAAAACAAAGAGAACAAAAGTATTACTAATGAAATAAAAAGTTGCCTCTTTGAGGAAGTAACAAGATATTCAAACCCTTATCCAAACCAACTAGAAGTCAGAAGGAGAATATCCAAATTAACAAAATCAGAAACGAAAATGAGTACTCCATAACTATAATTCCAAGATTTGGCACCCTTACACACAATTATACATGTAGGCAAAACACCAATTCACATAAAATAAAAATAAATATATTTTTCGGCTGGAGAGATGGCTCAGCAGTTAAGAGCACTGACTGCTCTTCCAGAGGACCTGAGTTTGATTCCCAGCATCCACATGGCAGCTGACAACTGTCTGTGGTTCCAAGATCTGACACCCTTACACAGTTATACATGTAGGCAAAACACAAATTCACATAAAATAAATAAACAAATAAATATTTTTTTAAAAAAACTGGCATTAAATAAATTCAGAGAATCATTAAGTCATAATTTAAAAATCTACACTCCAAAATTTGGAAATCCTATAAGAAAGGGACTGCTTTCTGGTTAGGTACCACTCACCAAAACTAAATCAAGAACAGATAAATTACCTAAGTAGACCTTAAACTTCTAAGGAAATAAAACCAGTTATTAAATGTCTCCCAAGCAAAAATAATAAAGCTTAGAATGAAATGGCTTTAGTACAGAATTCTACCAGACTTTCAGAGAAGAACAATTACCAATACTGCTCCAATTGTTCCACACAACAGAAACAGACAGAACACTGACAAACTTTATTTATATGAACCTACAGTCACCCTGATACCCAAACCATGCCAAGATACAACAAAGAAAGAATATAGACCAATTTCCCTCATGACTATTGAAGCAAACATACTCAATATGGAAAACCAAATTTAAAAACATAGAAAAAAAATCCACAATGATCAAGTAGGCTTTATCCCAGGGATGCAGGAATGAGTTAACATGAAAAACTGTCAATGCCATCCATCATGTAAACAACCTGAAAGAAAAAAAGGCGCATAATCATCTTTTTAGATGCTGAAAAGGTCTTTGGCAGAATGCAAAACTCCTTCATGATAAAAGTTCTGGAGAGATCAGGAATAGAGGGAAATTACCTAAACATAATAAAGGCAATTTGCAGGAAGCCAACTATGGAGAGAAACTCAAAGTGATCCCACTAAAATCAGAAACAAGGAAAGGCTGTCCACTCTCTCCAAATCTATTTAATATAGTTCTTGAAGTTTAAGCTAGAGCAATATGACAATAAAACTAGAACAAGGGCATTCAAACTGAAAAAAATGAAGTCAAACTATTATTGTTTACAGACCTGGAAAAAATAACACTCAACTTCATATGGAAGAAGGACAACAACAACAACAACAAGACTGGCCAAAAACTCCTGCTCAATAAAAGATCTTTGGAAAGGATCACTATCATTGACTTAAAGCTATACTATAGAGCTACAGTAATAAAAATAACAGCTTGTTACTGGCTTAAGAAAAACAGACTTCTGGATCAATGGAATTCAATCAAAGGCCCCAACCTTAACCCACACACCTGAGAACACCAGATTTTTTGACAAAGAGACCAAAAATATACTATGTAAAAAGATAGCATCTTCAACAAATAATGCTGGCATAACTGGATGGTGGTATGTAGAAGAATCAAATATATCCATATCTATCACCCTGCACAAAACTCTAATTCCAGTGTATCAAAGACCTCCACATAAACCCAATTTCACTGAATTTAACAGGAAAAACAGTGGGAGATATTCTTGAATGCATTGGCATAGGAGAGCACTTTCTAAATATAACAGCAGTAGCACAGACACTAAAAATAATTAATAAATAGGATCTTCTGAAACTGAGAAGCTTCTGTAAGGCAAAGAATATAATCAATAAGACCAAACAACAACCTACAGAATGGGAAAAGACCTTCACCAACCCTATCTCTCACAGAGGAATGATCTCTATGATATATGGAAAAATCAAGAAACTAGAGGCCAAAAACCCAATGACCCAATTAAAAATTGGGGTTCAGAGATAAATATGGAATTCTTTTTTGTCATTTATTTATTTATTTATTTATTTATTTATTCATTCATTCATTCCTTTTTAAGTATTAAACACAAATGGCAAATTCTTAAGCAAATTAAACAAAAAAGAAGGAAGACCTACTTCAAAAAAGCTAGAAATTGAAAGGCAAACTTTATGACAGATGTGAATGAATTTCCAGAAAATCATAAGGACATATATTATAAACTTGTTTTGATAAATTGAAGATTCTGAAAAATAATTGTGAGTTTTTAGATAGCAAAATTAAACCTAAATTCAATGAACAATTTCAACAAATGCATACTATGTAACCTTGAAATACTTAAAATAACTAATAAAATACTCCATACAAAAATAAAAAACAGCAATAACAGAAACAAACACAAGAAAATATGAACTTACTACAGAATTCTACTATAACTGAAAAAGCTAAGACAAATACATATTATATTATTCCATAAAACTTAAAAAAATAAGCCAAGTCTTTAAAAGTTACAAAGCCAGTGAAACCCTGATATTAATCATTGTATTTCTTTTTCCTCTTTTAAATTTTTTTCATATATATTTATTATTTGGGATTTTTACATCATGTACCCCATCAAACTCAAATATCAGAATTCTCAGTATCATGCTCACTCTTACAATCTCCCCATTTACAAAACCACATTCATGCTGCTCATTTGCTTACTGGAGCATAATTAAACTCCCTGTGGCCAGACCCTTAAAGAAAACAAGTCTTTCCTTACCCACTCTTTGCCAAAGACCATCAAAGCAGAAGTGAGACATTGTGTCATTTAGCTATATTCTAGTCTTGAGTTTTATATTTTTTTTTATTTTTACATTATTTTATTTTTTAAATTTAAATAGAATTATATCACTTCCTTTTTCATCTCACTCCATCTCCCTGTAATGATTCTTCAAACCCCTCCTGCGCTCCACTCAAGTTAGTAGCCTTGTTTTCTTTTATTATTATTGTTAAAATGCATATACATACATGCATGTGTATGCATAAATATCTATAAATACATCATGCTGAATCCACTGTTGTTGTTGAAGTGTAAAGGGTTCCAAAGCTGACCAGTCTGCATTGGACAAACCATAAGAGGCTCATCTTTGGAAAAGCTAATACTTCTTCTTTCACCAGCTAGCTGTCTGTGGTTCTTTGTTAGAAATGGGTCCTCATGAAATTTCTGTCTTTCATATTAGCATGCCTATTGATGTTGTTATCATTCTGGTCTTGTTTATGAGACCACTTCTTTTTATTTATTGCTTTCTAGGCCATTTGTAGGTGTGCACAATGACATCTCTCTCTCTTTTTACATTTTTTTGGGAAGTCCACTAATGAGTGAGTACATCCCTTGCTTCTCTTTCTGGGATTGTGGTACCTCACTCAGGAGGATATTTTCCATATCCATTCATTTGACTGCAAATTATAAGAGTATCATTTTTTCTTACAGCTAAGTAGTACTCCATTGTGTATATATGTACACAACTTGTTAATCCATTCCTCAGTTGAGGGTCATCTATGTTGTTTCCAGGTTCTTGCTATTATGAATAATGCTGCTATAAGCACAGTTGAGTTAATGCTTTTGGGGTGTGAATGTGCATCTTCAGGTAGTATGCCTAAGAGTGGTATTGCTGGATCCTTGGGGAGATTTATTCCCAGTTTTCTGAGAAGCTGCCATGCTGCATTCCAGAGTGGCTGAACAAGTTTACTCTCTAATCAAATATGGAGGAGTGTTCCCTCGCTGTGCATCTTCTCCAGCATAGGCTGTCATCTCTGTTTTTAATCTCAGCCATTCTGACAGGTGTAAAGTGATATCTCAAAGTTGTTTTTATTTGCATTTCTCTGATGGCTATAGATGTTGAGCACTCTTCATGTGCCTTAGCCATTCTTTTAGTTCTTTTTTTGAGAAGTCCCTTTTTAGATCTGAACCCTATTTTTAATTAGGGTTTTAAGGGTTTGGGACTCTAGCTTTTTGAGTTCTCTATATATTTTGGAGAATAATCCTGTCACTTGTAGAGTTGGTAAAAATCTCATTCCATCCTGTAGGCTGTTATTTTGTCTTATTGACTATGTCCTTGGGCTCAGAGCTAAATATGGACTTCTTAATAGAAGAATTTCAAATGGGAAAAAGACACTAGAAGACATGCCAAACATCCTTACACATCAGAAAAACATAAATCAAAACAACTCCAAGATACCATTTTACACCTGTAGAATGGCTAATATCAAAAATACAGATGAGATTCTATGCGGGAAAAGAAGAAGAGCAAGAGGTAAATTCCACCATTGCTCATGGGAATGAAATTTTTACAGCCACATTGGAAATCAGAATGGTAGTTCCTCATAAAACTGGCAATCAATCTTCCCAATTATACAGCAATACCACTACTGGGTGTATACCTAAAGAATGGACATTCTTACCCCAAAGGTGTTGGGAGCTGCTACCGAGCCACACCCTAAAATGGTGCTGGCTTCCACCCTCTGCCTTCCCAATGGTGAGTGCTCCCTAGGGAAAAACTCCTTATTTGACGTGAGGCAATCACGTGAGTGAGCATCCACATGCGTGGCCCAATAGGCAGCATCCACGTGGCAGGGAGTGAGTGGATCACCAGAGAGCTTTTAAGCTGAGAGCAGGGGGGAGAGTAGGAGAAGGGGAGAAGAAAGAAGAGTGTACACACTGAATAAAGGACCTGGTCAGTTGCTGCAGAAGAATCTGGTGTTGTGTCTTCCTTGCCTGTGAGGTTGGGGGTAACAAGTGTCGCCAAAACCCGGGAACGTCCCATGAAAGAGATTCAGAACTGTGGTAATCAGGAGAGTTAACCTGTAAGTCTCACAGGAAAATAATGGGACCTGCGTTAAGCAGGAAGACCCTGCTTATAGAAAAAAGCAGAGAATGGGCGTCTGCTGATGAGCGGATCTAACCCGTTGGTAGTTTGGGGTTGTTTGAAAAAAAAAAAAAGAAAAAAAAGGATATAAAGGGTTTTAAAAAGGCAAGGACATGGGTGTAAATTCCTCTCACCTGATTGCCACAGCTTTGAAAGAGCTGTTGAAGAGTAACCGTGTGAGTGTTAAATCAAAAAATTTGAAAATCTTTTTAGATGGAGTAGATCACTGCACTCCCTGGTTTTCGGTTAGTGGTTCACTTACAAGCACATCATGGGAAAAGTTAGGAAAGGATTTGATTAGGGCATATGAGACTAGAGAGCTGGCGATGGGTATTATACCCATCTGGTCCCTGGTGCATGAATATCTAGATCATGTTATAGATAAAGATTTGATAGAGGAAGGGGCGAGGGAATTAGAGAAGCTTAAAGAACGATCTGAAAGAGAGTCCCTAACAGCCAAGGGGGCTGTAGGAAGATTGTATCCACCACTGCCTTCCCTAGAAGAACTCTGCTTAGAGTCCCCAGATGAGTCTGTTTCCTAGTGCTCAGAGGAAAGATCGAGTTCAGACTCTTAGCCTGAACAGAAAGGGAAAAAAAAAGAGAGAGGCTGTAAGAAAAAGAAACTAAAAAGGGGAAGTCAATGATTTGTTTCCCCTACTGCGCCTATTGCCCCCCCTCCTTATTACCCATCTGGTGGGGGCATCTGTTCTAAGCCACCAGACAACACAAAAGTGTGGAAGAGAGTCCAGTGTGAGCTGCACCCTAGCGTGCTACTGGCTTTTCCAGTTTTTCAAGATAACCAGGGGCACAGGTATCATAAGCTTTTAGATTTTAAGACAGTGAAATCCCTGGCAGAGTCTGTCTGCACTTATGGCACTACTGCATCTTTCACAGTAGCACAGATTGAGGCATTGAAAAGATCTACCATGACGCCTAGTGACTGGAGTAGTTTAGCAAAAGCATGTCTCAATCCTGGGCAGTATTTAGACTGGAAATCATTCCTGACTGAATTTGCAGGGGAGGAAGCAGCAGCCAACTGTGTGGCAGGGAACGCTGCCTGGGACCAGGACATGTTACTAGGGACCAGTCGCTTTGCTAATGCCCAGATAGGTTACCTGATCCCGGTTTATGAACAAATTAATAAGATAGCTATAAGGGCATGGAAAGCATTGCCTAATAGAGGGGAATTGAGTGGTAATTTAACCAAAATCACTCAAGGGACCACCGAGCCCTTCTCAGACTTTGTGCCTAGAATGGTGGAAGCAGCAGGAAGAATGTTTGGGGATGCTGAAACCACCATGCCTCTGATTAAGCAATTGATTTATGAGCAATGTACCAAAGACTGCAGGGCAGCCATCACACTGTATAGGCACAGACCTTTAGAGGTATGGATGAAGTGTTGTAGGGAGCTAGGTGTATCTCTTTCTAATGCAGGCCTGGCTGCCGCTGTAATGCAGCTTAACCGTAACAACAAGGAAAAGGACAAGGGTACTAGGGCATGCTTTGCCTGGGGAAGACAAGGCCATTTGAAGAGGGATTGTCTTAATCGTAGTGCCCCACCTCCGCCAGAGTGTTGGGCAACCGCACAGCCAGGCCTTTGCCCTTGCTGTAAAAAAGGCAAGCATTAAGCCAATGAATGTAGATCAGTGAAAGACATTAATGGTCAGCCCCTAACACAGCCAAGTAATACACAGTCAAAAAATGGGAGGTGGGGCCCCCAACCTCAGGGCCCCCAAATATATGGGGCAATAGAGAATCAGAATACCAGCCCGACCATGGAGCAGTGGCCGACACTCCGCCACCCCAACAACCACGGAGAGTCACTGCCGGGTAGGCTGGATTGGACCGCTGTGCCACCACCAGACTCGTATTAATACCTCAGATGGGTGTACAGTTAGTGGACTCAGATTTCAAAGGGCCGTTAGACCCTGGAATGGTGGGATTACTCATAGGGCAATCTTCCACAGCTCTTAAGAATCTTAAGATGCATCCTGGAGTTATTGACCATGATTATTCAGGCATAGTAAAGATTATGGTTGAGTCCCCAAAAAGTATTTTCCCCATTTCCCCTGGAGACAGGATTGCACAATTATTGATTCTGCCTAGTCTCCATGCTCAATTTCTGGCAACCAACAGAAACAGGGGGAAAAAAGGATTCGGATCCACTGGTAACAATTTGACATGCCTGTCACTAGAAATCGATGATCGACCTATGATCACCTTGACAGTGGACAGTAAAAGAATCCTGGGACTGCTAGATACAGGTGCAGACAAAAGCATAATAGCTAAAAAAGGCTGGCCATCAGGATGGCCTATTCAAGCCTCTTCCCAGATGCTGCAAGGCCTAGTATATGCTAGGGCACTGGATGTTAGTGCACGATTATTGAATTGGACCAAAGATGAAGGCCAAAAGGGTACTATTCAACCATATGTGCTAGAATTGCCTGTTACTCTATGGGGAAGAGATTTGCTAAAAGACATGGGGTTTAGGTTGAGTAATGAGTATTCCCAAACCTCCCAAGAATAATGGCAGATATGGCCTTTCACCCTCAGTATGGATTGGGTAAATGCTTACAAGGCAGAGCAAGCCCTGTATCAACTCAGCAGAGACCACCCAGACAAGGCCTGGGTTTTTCCTAGGGGCCACTGAGGATGGTATTCTCATTACGTGGAAGACTGAGAAACCTGTATGGGTCCCTCAGTGGCCCCTATCCCTAGAAAAGTTAAAAGCTGCTCAAGAACTAGTCCAGGAGCAATTGACACAAGGACATATTGTGCCATCCACGTCACCATGGAATACTCCTATATTTATGATTAGGAAGAAATCAGGAAAATGGAGATTGCTGCATGACTTGAGAGCAATAAACAATAAGATGCAGCTAATGGGTCCTGTGCAGTGGGGGCTTCTCTTGCTGACCGCCTTGCCTTCGCAATGGCATGTTATAACAATAGACATTAAGGATTACTTTTTCTCCATTCCTTGGAATTCAAAAGATATGGAGAGATTTGCCTTTACCATTCCCTCATGTAATTATGAGTAGCCAGACCAATGGTTTGAGTGGGTAGTGCTGCCCCAGGGCCTGGCTAACAGCCCAACCATGTGCCAATTGTTTGTAGGTCGTGCTTTGGAACCTATACGAGTGGCTTTCCAAAAAATATGCTGTGTCCATTATATGGATGATATACTGTTAGCAGAAAAACATGAGTAACGGTTAAAAGAGGCTTAAAGAGCATTAGAAAAGACATTGAGGTCTTGGAGGCTATATATTGCCCCAGAAAAAGTACAGATGGCTCAGATTGTTGAGTATTTGGGGGCTAAAGTGACCCCTCAATCGGTTTATCCACAAAAGTTAGAAATCAGAAAAGACAATTTAAAGACATTGAGTGATTATCAAAGATTATTAGGAGATATAAATTGGATTAGGAGCTATCTAAAGCTAGCAAATTATGAATTAAAACCCTTATATTATGTGCTTAAAAGTGATAGTGCCCTAGATTCACCTAGATATATGACCAATGAAGTGCACCAGGCACTACAATTAGTAGAAGACAGACTACAACAGGCTTACTTACAGCACGTGCAGGAAGATCTGGAGCTGCTGCTATGCATTTTACCTACCATGAGACAACCCACAGGAGTGTTGTGGCAGCAGGGACCCTTATTATGGATTCATCCTAGAGTATCCCCTGGAAAGAACATTGAGCATTATCCTACAACCGTTGCTTAACTGGCCCAACTTGGCTTACAACAAACCTTACAGTTTTTTGGCAGAAGTCCTGAAACCATTGTAACACCTTACACCACAGCACAAGTTTTAGTGTTGTGTACTACCATTGATGATTGGGCCATTCTTAGATGCTCCTTTCCTGGAAAGCTTGATAATCATTACCCAAAGCACCCCTTAATGACATTCTTCAAAGAACATCCCAATGTTTTTCCAAACGTAACAGCTACCACACCTCTTCCTGATGCCATTAACATATTTACAGATGGCTCCAAGAACGGAGTGGGAACATATCTGGTCCTTTGCCAGCTGGTAGTCCAACGCCAATTTGCTCCAGTGACCCCTCAACTAACAGAATTACAGATAGTGCTAGAAGTCTTTACAACCTTCTCCTGTGCATTTAATTTGATTTCTGATTCGATTTATGTTATAAATGCCTTGAAGATTCTTGAAGTGGCAGGCCCCATAAAACCATGCAGTACTGTAGCCTGTCTATTTTCCCAATTGCAAAAACTTATTAGACACTGCTCTCAAAGATTTTTTCCACAACATATAGGGCTCATGCAAAGTTGCCTGGTTCCTTAAGTGAGGGAAATGCCTTAGTGGATGCAGCCACTAGACAGAAGTGGGTATTTCCTGTAGCTGTCAGTACTCAGGCCCGAGATTTTCACAAACTCTACCATGTTAATACCAAGACTTTGCGGTCTAAGTTTCACCTGTCCAGACAAGATGCTAGACAAATTGTGGTTGATTGCCCTCAGTGTGTGCAATTCCACCACCCAACATCCTTGGGAGTTAACACGCGAGGGCTACTCCCCCTCAAGGTCTGGCAAATGGATGTTACTCATTTGCCTGAATTTGGAGCTCTAAAATATGTTCATGTATCAATAGATATGTGTTCAGGGATTCTTCAAGCTACATCTGAAAGAGTGGGAGGGAATAGGCTCGATGGCTGGCTTTATGGTGTTGATATTCCTTCTTTGCATGTGGTGTGCTTGTCGTATGAGGGCTCAGCAGTGCCAGAATGCCGCTTTACTGGTGCAAGCCTTTACTGCCATTGAGGAAGGACAGTCTCCCCAAGTTTGGCTGGCTACCCTAAAACATTAGCCGCCATATTTTTGCAGGTTGCAAGGCTATGAATTGTAGTGGGTTACCTCTTGATATTTTGGGGAGCTCGAGGAGGGTATGTTCATTTGCATCTGGGTTGTTCCCCTGAATTTCCCACCTCTGCGAAAATAGGATGTGGACGGGTCTCATGTTCCTGAGGTGGACGCCCCAAGAGAAGCTTGGGATGATGTTCCAACAGCACAGCAGAGAATGGACCTCTACCCTCACCTGCTTTATTTAAATAATAAAAAAGGGGGAACTATTGGGAGCTGCCATAGAGCCGCACCCTATAATGGTGCCGGCTTCTGCCCTCTGCCTTCCCGAAGGCAAGTGCTGCCTAGGGAACAACTCCTTATTTGGCGTGAGGCGATCATGCAAGTGAGCATGTGTGGCCAATGGGCAGCATCCACATAGCAGGGAGTGAGTGGATCACCGGAGGGCTTTTAAGCCAAGAGCAGGGGGGAGTGCAGGAGAAGGGGAGAAGAAAGAAGAATGTACATGCTGAATAAAGGACCTGGTCAGTTGCTGCAGAAGAATCTGGTGTTGCGTCTTCCTTGCTGGCAAGGTTGGGCATGACTCAAAGGCATCAGCTAAACTATGTTGATAGCATATTATTTGTAATAAGCAGAACTTTGAAACAACCTAGATGCCCCTTAACTGAAGAATGATTTAAAAGTTGTGGTACATTTACACAAAGGAATATTACTCAGCAGCAAAAATAATTGCATCCTGAAATTTGCAGGTCAATGGATGAATCTGCAAAGTATCATCCTGAGTGAGGTAACACAGACCCAGCAAGATAGATATAGTGTATACTCACTCATTAGTGGATTTTAGACATAAAGCAAAAGATAACCAGGTTACATTTGACAACCCTGAGCAGCTAGGTAACAGGATGTACTTAGGAGAGATATCCGTACATCCCAGTGGAAAGGGGGAATAGAGAAGGTCTCCTGAGTAAATTGGGAGCTCAAGGGGGAGTGAGTAAAGGGAGGTGGGAAGTAATCCTCTACCAATGTGAAGAATACTTCTGTGGTATTTTTGAGCAGCAACAGCAACAAATCAGTATCTGGACCAGCTATCTCCCTATCCTTTCCAAGCTATGTTAAAGTAGAAATGAAAGCAGATAAATTTCAAAAAGTAAATTTTCAAATAAAATAGTGAAAATTTAAGTAGGTTAAAATATTAAGAACAAAGAACAGAAACAGCTGTCAAGGACAGAAGACTTTTCAATATACTTTTGGAAAACAAAGTGAAGGGAGATAAACAATGACAACACCTTAAATGGGCTCAGAGAGGAGCCATACATTATAAAGTAGAAAACAGACTTGAAAAAGGCAATCTCAGGAATTGGCCATACCAGGAGCTAAGGGCACAGCTCAGGAGTAAAGTCCCTTGCCTAGCATGAGTGGGGCCTGGAGTTCATTTCCAGCATTGAGGAAACAAACAAATAATCTAATCACTCAACTAATTAAAAGTAAAAGGTATTATCATAAAAGTGTAATGTGTGGGTGTTAAAATATTGAGACTAGAAGTTATGCAGCCTCAGGAATTAAAAGTACACACTGTTCTTTCAGAGGATCTGAGTTAGGCTCCCTAGATCTCTTGTAAAGGGGCTCACAACCATTCTTAAATCCAGTTCCAAGGGATATAATGCACTTATTTGACTTCTCTGTGCACTTGCATTCATACACACATGCACACAAACACACACACATGCACACCACACACTATCTGGAGTAATGTCTTCCAAAACACTGTGGTAATAAGGATATTTTTTATACAACAATGTCTCATTGTCAATAATACCTTCATATTAATGTTTATTGTAGTATTCACTATTCATAATTGCTAAGTTACAAATCCAACATGGGTATTGAAG
>PVIH01027167.1:0-17439 GCA_004025045.1 Sigmodon hispidus | reverse complement strand
TCTCTGAAGCTTATGCGTATTTTACATACATTGTACCCTGTTTAGAGGTTTTGAGAGTCTAAATCTGTTTTATTGAGAATCCTTACTCATTTTCTAACCCAAAGAGCTTTAAAATGTCTGTATCACTTTAATTGCTGACTCCGCCCCTCTTGGCAGCTTTTCAATATGGCGGAGGAGCCTGCTGCCGGTCTGCTGCTGTCGGCGAAGAGCAGGCTCAGGAAATGCTGCTACGAGAAAAACCTTTTTAAACTGTTTCCTTTCTGTTAGTATAAACAGAAACCTTAAATCAATCACACTTGTGCCCATCCTGTCGTGAAACGTATGAGTTTAAGCTGTGTGCCGCGGACGCGCCATTTTTAAATTCCTGCCTGAACACCACGCTGTCTCTGTACCGTAAATCAATTCAAATACGCAATTCAAAAAACCGTTTTAAACTTTCTCAGGCTTTATGCGGGTGTTCGTGCCCAACGTTGGGAAGCCATCTGTTGTAGTAAGTTTTTCCCGTGCCTGTTTGGGTCCGGAGATTTGTGACCTGGCGCACGTGTGGCGCCGGTTTGGAACCTGATTCGCGCGCCCGCAGCTTTTGTCCCCCAAAAGAAATGAATCACACGCTTATATACTTTACACTGCTTGGCCCATATCTTAAGCACATTATTAACTAGCTCTTTCTTCTTAAATCAACCCATTTCCATGAATCTACCCACCACGTGGCTTGCAGCCCGTGGCTCACCTGAATTCCTACATGCTTCTTCTTCGGGGGACAGATGGCGACTCTCCCTTTTGTTTCAACTGGGATTACTCTCTCATTCTCTAGGATTCCAAAGCTCTGCTTCTGTGTTCTCTATAGCATTTATGCCTAGGAACTTATATAACAAAAAAAAAATGTCACCTATATTTCCTAATAACTCATTTCATTGTAAACTAGCTAGCCTCATTTTGCACATGAGCAAAGAGGACTGGCTGAAGGACTCAGTTCAACCAAGGTCTGCCAACAAGAGGCAGCTGTGGCCATTCCCAGGCAGTCCATGTGAGAGCACAAGCCATGAGACAATAAGGATGGGCTGTCCTCTGCTGTACCCGTCTCCTTGTCTCTGTAGTTGATTGGAACAAAGCATAGACCATCATCAGGATGGACAGGGTCAAGAGCCATCAAGCAGGGAAGGAAAAGCAGGCAGCTCCTTCTCACTGTGTGCAATCTGAAGCAGCCTTCACTAGGCATGAAATATGTGGAATGGCTCAGACAGAGCCTGATGATGCTGCCCTTCAACTATGAAACTTCCTGGCACTGTAGTACTTTACTATTGGAAAGTCAGGACCAAGCAGAGCAGGTGGGAGTTAGCTCTACTAGAGGAAGTTGAAAGGAATATAGGAGACCATAGATGATGATGCATTCCTGGGCATGTTAATGGTGTGCTGAGAACAAAAGATCTATTTATCTAACCACTAAACAAAACCAAAGTGGCTTCCTTATTACAAGACGCCTCCTCAGAGTTCTTAATATGCTGGTGTATGTGGTGGACCTCCAAGAGGAAGGCTTCTAAGACAGCAGCTCCTGCTCATCAGTTCCATGTGTTCTTGGTGTATTCATATGCTCAGTACTGCTCCAAGGCATAGCAATAGCATCCTGAGTACATAGATGAGGATATCCCAGTTGTTCCTTTTGTTCTGAAGACTTGAAACAGGTCCAGAACATCTCAATAGATGATCTATTAAGGAGAGAAACATGACAAAAAAGGGTCACAGTTCTCAAGCAGAAGAATCAAGTCCCATAGGGCTTGCTTGGGGCAATATCTGTGCATTGGGAAGTCATTTGCATGACAATCTAACTCTCCAGTAGTGATTTATTGGGTATGACACCAAATGTACAGACAACAAAGACAAAAGATAGATGAGTTGTTTGACACTGACATTAGAGATTGCTAAGTATCCAAGGACATGCAGCAGAGTGAAAAGGCAACATGCAAAATGAGAGAAAATAGTTACAAATCATATATCCAATAAAAAAAACTTATATACAGAATACAGAAAGAACTCTTATAACTCAATCTTAAAAAAGATAAATCACCCAGTTTGAACAATTGGATACTTCCACAAGGAAGAAAGATAAATGGCCAATAGACAGGGAGGCTCAGTATCATTTGTCCACAGGTAGATGAAGTGTAATTCCATATTCATTGCCATATAAAGGACTAATAATAAAATGTGTGACAAGGATGTGGCAAAATGGGAGCCCCCTGGTACTCCTGGTGCTAATGGAAAATGCATAGATATTTCAGAAAAGCCTGACAGTTCATCAAAAGGTTAGGTGTTCAGTTGCCACATGACTCAGAAACTTGACTTCCCCAGATAAATAAAAACATATGTTCACATTCAAACTTGTTTACAAATGCACATTGCTTCTTGTTTGTAGTAGCCCATCAGCTACGAATGTAAACCAATGGGAAATATCCATGCAATAGAATATTGACTTTAAAAAAAATAAGAAAATGAAAAAAATTAGGAAGTAAAGAATTTACAGATGCACCCTACAACAATCATGAACTTTGGTGAGATCACGCTGTGAAGGAAGCCAGTCACAATGGACCACATTTTGTTTGATTTCACTAATATCGTAATGTCCTGAGCAGGCAAATCTATAGCCAGCCAGTAGAAAAGGGTCTACCAAAGGCTGGAAAGTATGTGTGGAAGAAAATACAGTGGTTGGCGAGAGAAAAATGGCTACAGGGTCCATGTCATATTGGTGGAGAGGTAATGAAACATTGCCATTCACCCTGACAAGTACTAAACACACAACTGTGAATTCATCAGAACCATGAAACCATATATGTTAAGTGGCTGAATTGTATAGTATATGAATTATCTCAATAAAACATTTTTCTCTAACAATATGAAACTAATTTGATTCTAGGTACTCTACTATAGAACTACCCAGTATAGTCATTGGAATTTCTTTGGTCAACAAAATGTGAGCAAGTGTTTTGTGTGGAACTTCCTAGAAGCAATTGAAGGAGAATGGGCTGTTAAAATACTTGCCTTTTGACTTCTTTTAGTTTCTGGAACTGGCCAAAACTCATATAAATTGACTAGCAACTACTTGGGGACCTAAGATGACTCTGAAGTTGGAAACCACACACTGAGAAAGAGAAGAAAAATTAGGAGTTTGGGTCTTAGTGACCCTGTGGAGGGTCATACTACAATGTTCCTGAACTGTTCGCCTCTAGACTGTGTGTGTTGGGGGAGAATATATAAATGTCTGTGTGTGAAATAGGGAATATTCATGTGTGGTTGTGTGTATGTGTACTCAAAGGTCAAAGGTTGATGTTGGGTGTTGGAAGTCTTTCATTGTTCTTCACTATTTGTTTGTTTATGGTCTCTCACTGGACATGGAGTTCACTGTTTCAGCTAGGCTGGCCAGCCAGTGAGCTCCTGGGATCCACTGTGTCTTGTGTCCGGCTGGGGCTACAGGTGCATTCCACCACATTCAGCCTTTACATGATACTGGAGCTCGAGTCCTTGTGCTTGCAGTCACCCACCCACCAAGCCATCCCCTCAGCCCCCAACACTTGCTTGTTTACTGTCGTTGCTATAAACAGAGCCCCGCTATATAGCTGGGGCTGACTCAGACTTGTCTACCTCCGCCTCCTGAGTGCTGTTGTATAAATGGGCACCACCCAATCTGGCTTAGATCAAAGACAAACTTCTATCTTGTTTAAGTTCTTGCTATTTTAAATTTTCTTTTAAACAGACAGCCTTATCCTCTGTATCTAAAATAGTGTTCTGCAGAGCCAATACCCTTTCTCCCACAGTCTGTTGGCATTCTAGGGACTAAATGACTTTTGGGTCCAAAATGAGGAAGCCATTTCATGAATTCAGAAAATAAGACTGAATTATGTGTGCAAAACCTGAGAAGCCAGCTCCAGCACTCATTTTTTAAAGCTAAGATGAAGAATCCTTATGGGAAGAAAGAAAAGAGGACGGTGACATAAACTGAGAACAGGTATTCTGCTGTGACAAGATGCCAGGCAAAAAGTAATGTAAAAAAGAACTTGACTCCCAGGGAGAGGGTCTAGTCCATAGTGGTGACTTCATGGTGGAGGGAGCATGAAGCAGCTGCTCACACTGTATCAGTAGCAGTCAGGAAGCAGAGATGGGGAAAGCTTGTGATGAGCTAGTGTTTTCCTTTTTCCACAGTCTGAAACTCAGCCCATGAAATGATGGTACCCACATTCAGGGTGGGTCTTCCTAGCCCAATTAACTCAACCTAGAAATTCCTCAAGGCATTCCCATTCTCCTGGGCCATTCTAGAGCCTGTCAAATTCTCAACCAATATAAACAATCACAGAAGGGATTGTCAGATGCTGAAAAAGTCGAGGGGGGATTTCTTTATTCTGTGTGGGTGAAAGCCATGGGAAACTAAGGAATAGTTGGCAAAGATTCATCTCTACATATGCTGTAGTAAGTGACTAGATCACAGCAAGCTCAATTTTTCTCAATGGGAGAAGACAAATACAATGAGCTGTTCCAGACACAGAGATTCATTCACAACCAGCATTCTTGGAGTAGAGCTCCTGAGAATCCTCAAAGAAGGTTATGGGATCTAAATGCATCTGTTCACACAAATATGGAAAGACAGGAATTTTTCATTAGTTAAAATGATCCTTTCTCTTGGCTTGTCACCCCTCATTGCCTTATGGGATGCCCTGGCACATAGCTGTCATCACATGGTTTCTAGTTTGGCTTTGGAAGTCCCAGAAGTTTGTGTTGCCCATAGAAACTGGAAAATGTAGATTGTTCACCTAGAAGAAAAATTGGGGTGTTTTCTGTTAGTAATGTTTTTCTATATGCTTCAAAAATCCATATTTTGTCATTTCATCTGATTCTTAAAATTTTCTTTAAGCTGAGTGAGGCTAAAGTATATTCCCAGTTCTCAAAAAATACATCTACCTTGGTTCTTTGGTACAGTCTAGAATAGAATACAGACCTATCCCCTGAGCTTTTACTTAAAATCACTGCACCCTAGAGCCACCTCCTCAGAGAAGCATAACTCTCAGACCCAGGTCCAAGGGGATGCAGTTAGGTCTTTGTCTCATCCTTTCTGAGATGAAACTCCTCCACACTTCCTCTTCAACATTCTTAAAATGCTGCTCTGCTTTATCAGAGCCATAGTGACTGTCTTCAGGTTATTCTGAATAGTGAATTTGTATGGTTCATTTTTGGTAAAGAAATTATGGATCAGCTAAGGTTGTAAGCATGAGCTCTGGTGCCACTATTTCCTCACTTACAAAATGTGTGTGATGATGCCGCCTACATCTTAGGTGATGAACAGGTGAACCTAAGCATGCAAAGAAATTTAGTGCAAAACTAAAGACTATCAGATGAGGAGTGAGAAAAAGAGGAGGAGAAAAAGAAAGAGTAAGGGAATCTGAAACCAGTCTTTTAGTATTTAAATGGCTAAAAAGGAAGTGAGGCGAATTCTGCATCCGGAGCTGAGGGTTGACTTACACTAAATAAAGAGCATTCTAACTTCTAGACTGACCCCTGGCAATGAAATCTGCCAACGTGGTGAGTGACAACATTCCTTCAGGCATTCAAACTGAGACCTCCAGCTTCAAGAGGGGATCAGATCAGTAACTTGCCAGTGTCTTTCCAGCCAGTGTTTCTGCAAAATAAATAAAGGATGCTTTAAGTGCCCAACACCCAAATGAGCTTTGAGAATTATGAGCTGTGGCAGCCCAGCAATGAAGGACCCATTTTAACTAAAATGCAGGCTTCCGAAGGCTATTCATACCGCCTCCAATTCAGAGTCCATTGACACCCTCAGCGGAGTAGCTTGTGTTTGGAAAGGGGAAAAAGTTCCTATGAAGAAGTGTTCTCTTTGAAGCTTACAGAAGGTCTGCTCTCCCTGCTGTTCATCAACTCTAGTCCCAAAGAACTGGACAACGCCCTCCCCAGCAGGCTGCCCTACACGGAAGAGTCCCCAGCTTTCCACACCTTCAGAACCAGGACATCTACAACTCAAAGCTCCCTATCCTATCTGGTTACACTGCCAAATCAAGAGAGGAGACCCAGATGGGGAAATGTAGACATAGCATCGACCAGGGACTGTCTGTCAGCTCTAGTGTCTGTGAAAATGATTTCTTAGTCTGGCTGCTCCCTGAATCACTGAGAGATTATTTTCCCATCTCATGTGGTCTGTCCGGAGTGCCATTCACAATCATCTTGGACCCTCAAGATCCCATGGTTCGGGCCTGGCCACCCATAGAGCTGTCTCCATTCTTCTGCCACCAGTGACTGTGTCAAGCCAAGAACATGTGACCCACGTATGACCAATAAGAGCCCTCCACAGTGCCATGCTCTCTTGACACCTGAGAGAGATGCTGATTTTCTTGCACTATGGATAATTAGAGTTCTTAAGGATAGTATTGCCAGAGGCCACTTTTACCAACCCAGGAAGAGAAGGACTTCCCAGAAGGAAGTCAGAAATAAGTATAAAAATGACAATGACAGGGGCTGCCACCACTGTTTGTGACCCGTGGACAGACAGAATTTAAATAACTCAACTCTTGGACTTGTATTAAAATTAAATTTCTATCACTTGCAACCCAAAAAGACCTGACTGGTTAAGTCCAGACAAAGCAAAATGTCAGGTCACATCTGCCCAAGAGACACAAGAGGTCTTTTCATAGTGTCATTCATCACAAGGGGAATTCAGGACAGCCTAGGGTTGGGGGAACATTTGGTGACAGATAAATATTAAGCCCAGAATAAAAGACTTTATTTTCTCGCTGTCATTCTTGCTAGCTACCTAAGATCAGTCACTCTAAAATTCACATTCTAGCCCATGGTGGGTGCAAACTAGGTCTCTTGGCATCATATAACTGATCTAACTTTGAAGACATAGGCTTGCCTCGCTTCTTAAAATAAAAATCCCCCACACATGTGTCAATCACGTAGCCAATTAAGAGGCCTTGGAATGACAAGCCACCAGATCGTCAAGGTACATTAAAGACACGGAGGAAGTTTCTGATAGTTGGGATAATTAGTCTGTCATCCACTGCCTGGCCAGTTCTGTTTGCAGAAAGAATGTGGGGGAGCCCAGGACCATTTTAACAGGTGATTTGGGGGATCCGACATGCTGAACTCTCATGTGCTTAGACCAGAGATTGGACACTGAGGGTAAAAGTGAGTGCATATGCATGTGTCTGTCTGTGCATCTGTCTGTCTGTGTGTCTGTCTGTGTCTATGTGTATCTGTGTATATGTGTCTGTGTGCTGTTTGTGTATGTATATGTGACTGTGTGGGTTGGGATGTGTGTATTTATGATCTCTAAAGATGGCCAAGGTGAGCATCCATCATCCAGCCTCATGTGTCTGTAAACCTCAGACCCCCTTCATCAATACATCTGCCTTCAAGAGGCTTTAAACCAGTGATTCTCAACCTGTGGGTTGCAAAGCTCTTTGAGAGTCACATATCAAATATCCTGCCTATCAGATATTTACATTATAGTTTATAACAGTAGCAAAAACAGTTATGAAGTAGCAACAAAATAATTGTGTGGTTGGAGATCACCACAACATAAGGAAATACATATAATAAAGGGTGGCAGCCTTAGAAGGGGTAAGACGCGCTGCTCTAGACAGTTCGCCCAGCAGTTACTTGTCTTCCCTCCAGGCCTGAACCTGTGAATGCATGAATTAAGCTTCAGATTTTATTCTTCCCTATCCCCCTTTCTGGCATCCCATGGATATCTTCAATGAACACTGACTGCCTTCCTCATCCCAGATGTCAAGAGAGTACCAAGTGAAAGATGCCACTCAGCTCTCAGAGACAGATCAGAAAAGCTATGCCTAATTCATAGAGAATGGGCCCCTCCTGCTCACATCCTCCTTGGAGAAAAGGGCCCTTAATGCTCTACTGTGAGAGCTGAAAAATAACACTATAAAAATGTTTACATACACATGAGGTCCCCAAGGCAATCTATATGACACAATAAGGCTGCTGGAAGCAAGCCAAGATAAAGAAAATGCTATTTTCTGGCACCTTGTTGGAGAGATCTGTGGGTGGCTAGAAGAAGAAATACTTTAGCATCCAGCTTGCCACCTGTGATAGAATCAGCCACCTTCCCAAGAATGCGAGGCCAGTGAGCACTAGGCTCTTCCACTACAGGTGAGAAGTACAAGCCTGGGATCCAGGTCAATACAAGGGCGGGCAATGAATGGCTATTAATGGTACTGAAAAGAGCCCAAGAAAATCTGGCTTTCAGTTGGCTGCATCCCAGCTCTCCATAATCACAAAGTTCTAATCAGTGTGCCTCAAAGAATTTTGTTTGAATTGGTTATGTGCCTGAATGTCTATGGTGGTCAGGGGTTGACTTTGTAGTATTATATCACTCATCCTGTGTTCACTTGGGTTTGGGGGATCAAGCGCAGGCATCTATGTTTACATAGTGTCTTTACCTGAGCCATCTTGCCAGCCGCGTTCTCGATGAGTCTTTAACACAGGTGTGGCTTTCCTCCTCTGGGAAAATGAAGTCTGTTCACATTATGATGATGAAAGAAAAGAGAAGAGAACAGGAGAACCTGGAAACTTCTCCAAGGACACAGAAGACAGGTTGCCCACTGCAGTGGATGACTGAGAGGTTGAAATATGGAACAGAAGTAACATTTGCAGTATCATCATGGGCATTTATTATGTTCATTTTAAAATTTACTAACAAAATAGAAGGGATGTTTGTTTGTAAGAGCTGGCAGGCACTATATTGGTTGGCTGCTGGTTTGGTGTGCATGAAAACGAGTTCTGTCTCCAGTACCACATAAAACAGGAGCTGCATACCTGCAATCCCAGCGTTCCTGAGGTAGAGGCACCAAGATCAGACTTAATTTCCTTAACCACATAACAAGTTTGAGAACAGCCTGGGCTACATGAGACCCTGTCTCAAGACAGAAATTAGATAAACACATAAATTCCTAAATAAGCTGGAAAGTTACTAGCCCATCCAAATGACTCATAGGTTTTGGTCTTGTCTTCCCAATTTCTTCTCTCCTATCACCAAAGGAATTGCCTTGCTTCTGGTGAAATCCCTGCAGGCTCAGGTTGCCTGTCCCTCTCTAAGGCCCTGTAGGTGTTCTTGAAGGCAGGTTGATTTCACTAGCACAAATGTGGTTGCAAGGTAAGAGAAGACAGGAGAGGGGGACATAAATAATATTCTTCTTGTCACAGAGAAAGAAGAACCTCAACAGTCAGACCAGCTTTCTGAAGGTCTGTGAACAGTCTCAGAGATTCTTGTGTCCATACAAGCACAAACCTGGGATGCCAGGACCTCCTCACTACAATACATTGTTTCCATCCTGGGCAGAGTGCCCAGCAAGCAGAAGTGTCCACCTGGCTTTAAAACAGAGCTACTCATCTTAGAAGGCCGTGTGGGTCCACTACCATGGAAAACAACTGTACCTGGAGTCTTACAAAGATACTTCCTGTTCCATTTCTTCAGGCTAAATTTGAAGTGAAGAATCCACTATCCCTGCCGTTGGTATTGTGGTGGCATGTCTTTGCTGAACCTGAATCTTGCATTTGGCCATCTTATTAAAGTCTCTCAGGCTTAATTTCTGCATAAAATGGGTATAATACCAGGCTCCCTAAATTCCAAGATGGCACTTGGCAGCATTTCTGAACTTGGCCTATTGGTCTGAGCACAGATTCACCTTGTCCTTGCTTCTTGTATCCTGGAAAGCTGTGGAAAGATGGCTGATATTTTTAATGCCATTATTAGTAGTCATCCCTTCAGTCATATGGTTTAAATAATTCACCAATTTAAATATCACGGTTCAATAGTTTTTAATATATTCATAGAATTGCACATCCATCACTACAATCACTTTTGTAACAGCCCTTCCAAGGAAGCGCCATGTCCATTAGCTGTCTGTCACTCTTTGTCTTCCTCAAATTTGCCTGTTCTGTATATTTTAGACAAATGGGATCATATACCATGCCTGGGATTTACTTTTTTTTCACTTAGCATCATGCTTTCACAGCCCATCCATGTTAGAGCAAGTATCAGTGCTTTGTTTCTTTTTTGACTTGGTTGATATTCTGCATATGAATATGTATTATTTAATCTATCCATTCATCCACTGGTGTTTTGTTATTTGTTATTTTCCTCTGAGTTGAAACATTCCCCCCTGAAGACATGGAAAGTAAATAAAATTTACAAGGCTCAGGAAGTAAACAAAACTTACAGTCTCAGAAAGTTTCAGAAATTGAAAAGATTTAGAGAGCCACTCCCCAAGATTATATCAGCAGAAATAAATGCTGGGTAGAGGAGATTCTTTGACCCGAGGGCTACATACAAGTTTAACAGAATTGGCTGAGATCTCATGGAGGTTTTGCTTCTCAAACAAGAGAAGGATTCAAAGCAAGATCACAAGAACAGGAAAACCAGTGTCCTACAGGGAGCTCCATCCAGGACTTGAGCTCTAAGGAGTCACTATACATGCTGGTATGGGCTTCTTGGTAATCCATCACCTGTATCTCTGAAAGCAATCCCAATAAACTCAAGTTATGCTTGGTTGGAACATTTTCTTTGATCTGTCACCAACATTATAACCTGGGATGCCTAGACATTTATTTGTTCATATTTGTAGTGGGATTATATTCTGGTACATTATATATATTTGTCTCTTCTACTGGTTTAATAAAAAGCTGATTGGCTAGAAGGCAGACAGGAAGTGTGGGTGGAGCTACCAGACTAAGAAAACTCTGGAAACAGAAAGAGCAAAGCAGAGATGCCAGGAGATGCAGAGGAAAAGAGACCAAGATATTGCTATGAAAAAAAGTACCAAGCCACAAGGCTGAACAGATTAAGGGAAATAGATTGAGTTAAAATTGAAGATCTAGCTAGCAATATGTCGGAGCCATAAGTCAATCAGCATAAATTAATATAAGCCTTTGTGTGATTATTTGGGTCTAAGCGGCAGCAGGGCTATAAGTCGGTCTAAACCTGTGGGCTAAGCCCAAAAGTGCTGGCCAGAAACTTTTTATTACACATATCTCCCTAGGAAAAATCACATGATTACATGATTAAAACTGCTATAACGTGTTGGGGGGGGTTGCATTTTCTTTCCTGTTGGCTATGTAGCTAGAGGTAGAATTACTGGTTCATGCATTAATTTGGATACTGCACTTGTATAAGTATAAGTAACTACACTGTCTACAACCAGATCACCTTGAACAACTCTGGTCTCATCTAAAGTGATTGCCCTGCCCTACAGTGCTGTCTGTAGTATATGGTAGTTTTAATTTCTTTGTACTCTTGCCAATCACCATTGTTATTTTGCTTTTCTATTACAGCCAGCCTACCAAGAGTAAATTAGTGTCCTTCTATGCCTTGGATATCACTTTCTAGATGTCAGTGATATTGACCATCTTTGTTTATTAGCAATTGGTAGTAGGACAGGTCCATAGGGGAAAGGAAATTGGCTCAAACCAGTTGCTAAGGCATACACACAATATACTTCCTTATGAGCCAACCTGGAGTCTGCCTAAGGGCCTAGAAATAGCCACTGTCCAATGTTCCTGATTGCTCAGAATCTGCCTAGCAACAGGCACTGCCCAGAGTTCCTGGATGTTGGGAATCTGCCTAGCAACAGATGCTGTCAGATCTCCTGATTATGCCCAGCCAGTGAGGGACAGCTATGCATTATCACCAGATCGTGTCACAGGCTGGGTGCTGGGAAGAGGGTATGTAAGTCTCTCCCTGTTGTTGATAAAGAAGTTAGTCCTTTTCAACTGACTCCCAAGTCTGTGTCATTGACTGTGCCTTCTAATTCCCTCCCTCAAAGGAAGTGTTTGGGCCCAGCAACAGTGATTGATACATCTTATTTGGGGAAATGTCTTACTCAAATATTTTGCTATTTAAAATAGGAATAACATTGTTTATTGCTCATTTATAAAAGTTTACTATATAGTCTAGATTGAAGTGCCTTAATGACCTGGACCAGCAGGTCATTCTTAGTGACAGATTCCTGAGAGAGGATACCAGGATGTCAAAAGATAAGGAGACAAGGTTTGGATGGGGAGATCTTGAACAAGCTGCATCTTGCTCCAAGCAGGCTTATTAAGAAGTACAGCATCTTCTATACAGGGAGAGGTGGGACCATGTCAGTGGACAGCTATCATACAAAGGGACAAAGTGAGCAGGAAGCTAATCAAATACTACTACAGAAAGGGAAGGCAGGGTACCACAGCACAGATAACACACAGCAGTCTCCTGACTGATAAGTCATAACTTCTTAGGGTAGGAAGGATCTGGTTCTTAGGAACCAAAAACCAAAGCCACAGCTCCCCCAGGGCCCTGGCCCTACCTCATTACTGGCTCTGCTAAGTATATTTCAGGTTTTAGAGAAGAAATTGTGTTCCCTATACATCAGGGCCTCAGGGAAAAGGAAAAGCTCATAAAGCCCAGGCCCCAGGCTATTACTAACTTTGCCAAGCATGTTCCTGGTTTAGAGAAGGGTTTATATACTCCATAGATCAGGGCCTTGAGGAAAGCCTTGGATCAGCTCAGCCCTCAACATCTTACCAGATAAATGTATACATATTTTCTCCCATTCTATGGATGTCTTTTTCTTTTCTCAATGGTAATCTCTGAATCACAAATGCTAATTCTGAGGGAGTCCAGCTTACTTCTTTTTCCATTTATTGCTTTTGCTTTTAATGCCATAATGAAGAAAGCAATTCCTAGACCAACCTCCTGACAATTTACTTTTATTCTAAAACTTCTAGAGTTTCCATACTGCTGTCTAGGTTGATGACTACTTTAAGTTAATATTTTTAAATAGTGTAAGGGAGGGGCCTAGTATCACTGTCCTCAGTGGATATTCAATTTTCTTAGAACTTTTTGACAATCAGTTGACCTCACATGTGACTGTTTGTTTACGAATCCTCTATTCCTTTCCCTCCTATAGACTTCTCTTTATGTAGAAAGTGCCAACTTCAAATACCCTGGCACCTAGAATCAGAAATTAGGAGTCTTCCCTCTTTGTGTTTCTTTCTTTCTTTTTTTTTTTTGACATTTCCAAACATTTTATTGATAACATTGTCTTTATTTTTATACATTTGAATGTTTCTTTCTTAAAATTATTTGTCTAATCTGGGCCCCTTGCTTTTCCTTTGGAATCTAGGGTCTGTGTCCCAATATCTGCAAAAGAGATATTTGAGATTCAGGAGCATGTGCATTGATCTGTAGATGTTCCACAATATAAAGTCCTTCAGTACAGGGCATAGTTACCATTTAATTATATTTTTATTTTTCAGAAATTACTCATAGATTTCATCTTTAAAATGTTTATACTTTTAATTGTGTTCCTATTTTGTGCTATTGCAAATAACTTTGTTTTCTTAACTTTATTTCTGAAGTCCATTGCTAGTTCACAGAGTTGGTTTTCATGTATGGCTTGTCTACAAATGAAACATTGCTGTATTTGGGCATGGGGAGTGTTTCTGTTGTTGTTCTAAGGTTCTTTTGTACATTGGTTAGGATTTTTTCTTACAAGATCACACTATATGCATCTTCTTCCTTAATCAAAATTATTATTCATTTGCTGACCTATATGCCTTATGAAAGAATTTTGTCAAATGCTTTACAGTGAACTTAATGATACCATCTCTCAGAGCTCTTCCATTGTTTCTCTTAGGGTAAAATGTCCCTGGGCTACATCACTGATTTTAACTCCAGCCTCAAGCAAGGAACACTTACATGCTACTGACTTTAGAAGATCCAAAAGGAGATGGGCAGCTCTTTTCCTTCACACTCTAACTCCAGCAGAGCTCCAGCTTGAGACCCAGCTGAACTACCCTCCAGTGAGTCAAAAGGCTCAAGGCTGACTCCTGGCACAATGGCTGGTCAGGGCCTCAAAACCCAAGAGTTGAGTTTTGTGACAATCTGATTACATTCTTTCTCTGCCCTTTAGGGATTGGAGCTAGAATAGGAAGTGGGTTTCTTTTTCATCTTGAAGATTATTTTTCTCTTGTTTCTATTTACAGATATTTGAATCTGAGCACAAGGAATAGTCTCAACTGTTTTGTGAGATTGTTTTGTAAGTTTAATAATTTATATGATTTTAATAATAATTCCATATAATTTTTCAAAACTTCACCCTTGCAGTTGAAGAGTAAGCTCTTTGAGCTGAAGTTTTAAATTTCATGAACCATTCAGAAAATCAAACAAAATGTTTACCCCACAGCACAGATTCAACATACACACTTAACCGATAGGGTTTATCTTTTGGGAAAATTGTCCCATGTGAGACTTGGCCTGTCCATATTCCTAAGCATCTAGAGGAGACTGAGCAGCAGGACAGAATGATGCTAACACTCAGGCTAAGACAAGAAACTGAGACACATGCTCTCTCAGTACTTCCTGAAGACGGCCGGGCTGACTCCACAGCATTTTCTGGTGTCTCATGTCACAATGCAGGTCACACAGGATTGCCTGTCTCCCCCTGATGCAGTTTGAAAGACATAGTGACAAAGTACACCGTGATACATCATTCGATGACACTGTCATATACGTACCCTCCCCCCATAGGGTCCAATAGACAACCCTGTCCCAGAGAGGCCAGTGATAACATGACAACACTTTTGAGCCTTAAGACACTGTATTCAGGCAGGTGAGATGGCCCTTTGAATAAAGACAACTGACCCTAAGCTTGATGTTGTTGAAAGAAACAGCTCTTGTCTCAAAGGAATGAGATGTAGTTTATTCGGGATGCAAAATGATGAGTGATTGTGGCCCAGGAACCATTCAGACCTCCCTAAATATGATGTTTCATTATGGAAGCGTTTGTGGAGTTTTATAGCAACAGAACCAAGAGAGTTATAAGTCAAGATATTTTAACACTACATTGTTGGAAAACATCAGGGGGGTTGGTACAGAAGAATGGGGAGTCTTTCTTATAGGCTTTCCATGCTAACTGATGCCATTTTTAGCTTTTCAGTAGGTAGAGAATAGTGGTATACGGTTATTTATCTATTAACCATAGGATGTTAGGTCAAACCCAGAATGGCCATTTAGGGAGCTAAAGCTAATCCCTAAACTAAAGATAAAGAGTGATTAGGCGCTAGACCTACAACATTCCAATCTCTCCATAGCACTGCAGTTCTAATAAGTCCATTATTGTAGACTCAGATCTTTCCTAGGAATTTTTGTGTGGTCTGAGTTGAATCCCTGGAACCCATGGGTAGATGAAGAGGATGGACTGCCACACTTAAGTGCCAAATACACTTGTTCTCTTGCTATTATTGTTAATGGAGTGTCCTGTGTCCTACCATGAAACTAGGTTCTCAAGTCAGACAGTCCCTTGGCCAAGTTTCTTCTATAAAGTGGGTGGGGTTTCCTGGTTTTGTCTTATGGTAATAACGTGGACTGTGTGAGCCATTTTGCACAAAGGATGCCATTATACACTCAGGTAAAATGTTCTGCTATCAGCACTGATGAGCACATGCGAGCTCAGAAATTCCTCCAGAGAGTCAGGTTCTAATCAGGAATCCTCACTGGGGGCATAGCATATCAGGTACTTTTCTTAGTTCTACTAATGCAAATGAGTAGAATCCTCTCTCTGCCTCCAAGCTTGGCCCTTTACTGTAGAGATAGGAAAACGATCATTCCCTAAGTACATACTGTGGGATGCAGATCATAGGCTTTGCTTTGAACATTGAGTTCTTTTTCTTTCCTTCTAATACAATGTTGCAGATAGTGCTGAAGTTTCCTGTTCCCTCCCCACACCAGTCACTTCCCTGGAGATTGTACGCTTTGGCTACACTCATAGTCTCATAAACAAAAGCTAGGTTTCCGGGTGTGGGGGGTTCAAAAGAACACTGAGACAGATCACTGGGGAATATGCTTATTAGAAAAGTTACTAACACCATGGACAGACAGACAGAAATATTATGTGGCAGGGTCTCTGGACAGAGGAGTCAGAGCACTGTGGCAAAAGCAGTCTCTTTTTGATACCTTTCTGAGGATAAAGAATAGTTCACACACAATCATGAAGTCAGACTCTCTGATTCCCCAAGTAGGAGGCAGGGAAGGAAGTAGGGTGTGTGGTACCAATATTCCTGTTGTGGGATATCATTTTAACTATGTAAAGATGGGTTACATTTGCTTATGCTGCAGATTATTACTTTAACTGTGTAAAGGTGTGTTACATTTGTTTATGCTCCATTTGTTTAATGATGTAAGGATGTGTGTTTAGTGATGCAAAGATGTGCTGCATCTTTTTCATCTTGCCTGACTAAGGCATCAGATTGGTCTGATAAAGAGCTGGACAGCCAATAGCTAGGCAGGAGAAAGGTCAGGAAGGGGAGGCAGGGAGAATAAATAGGAGGAGAAATCTAGGCTCAAGTTAAAAAAAAATAGAGGAACAAGGGAAGAAGGAGAAGGAGCAAATGAGGAACAAGTCTGAGGCCAGAAGCCATGCAGATGCCAGCCAGACACAGAGAAGCAATGAAAATAAGATATATAGAAGAAAGGTAATAAGCCCTGAGGCAAAACGATAAATAAAGCAAAGCAGGTTAATTTAAGTTAAAAGAGTTATCGAGAAATGAGCCTAAACTAAGCCAAGCATTCCAAAGTAATACTAAGTCTCTGTGTCATGATTGGGGAGCTGGTTGGTGGTCCCAAAGAAAAAGCCTGGTATATATCTGCATTGTTGTTAGCTCACTTCCCAAGTTAGAGACCCTGGCCCAGGATGTCATTCAGCTAGGCACTCATAGGCAATGTCCCAGGAGGATGCCTGTATCTGTGAGTATGCTGCTGAAGATATTGTGTCCTAAATAGAGTCTGGATTCTGAAGGCCTTTAGTCTTGAATGACTCATTGCTCAATTCAAATGTCCCTCCTTTTCCTTCTCACCACTTACTTAAGCTGCGTTCTCAGAATTTTAGGAAACTGATATCGCACTGTGTCGTTTTATGCCGCAGACAATTTACTTGGCATATTTTCCTGGTGCCCCTCCCTCTGAAGGTTCCTTCTTCTTTTTTTTTTTTGTATAATCCACATGGTTTATTTTCATTACCAATTTCTTCAGTAATGTCTTTTAATAATTTTACATTTTTCTCTTTTACTCCAGTATCTAATCCAGAATAACCCATTGCATTTAGTGATCTCCCCCCCCCCATCTTGCTATGTAGCCCAAGCTGGTCTCAGACCTGGGCAATCCTTCTGTCATTCTCCTCAATTCTGTTCCAACATGCCTGGCTATGTCTCTTTTTTTTTTTTTTATTTTGTATTTATCAAGAAAAATAGTAAATTGAATTTAAAATGCTGATAAGTTAACAATAACTATAAAGAAAATAAAAATCATAAGCATGACTTATCAAGGGTGATAATGCAAATAATTTGCTACACATATATTTACTTTGTGTTCAGCTTTCCCTCTGGATT
>PVIH01027166.1:0-17444 GCA_004025045.1 Sigmodon hispidus | reverse complement strand
GCGGCTAGCTGGGTGGTTGGGTGGCTGGCTGGGTGGTTGGATGGATGGCTGGGTGGTTGGGTGGCTGTGTGGCTGTCTGGGTGGTTGGGTGGCTGGGTGGCTGGTCTCTGGCATCCTCCTTTCTTTCTCTTTTGAGCCTAGATTTCTCCTCCTGTTTGTTCTCTCTGCCTGCCAGACCCACCTGTCTTTTCTCCTGCCTTGCCGTTGGCCACTCAAACTCTTTATTAGGCCAATCAGATGTTTTAGGCAGGCAAAGAAACACAGCTTTACAGAGTTAAACAAATGCAACAAATATGAGTTCAACTTCAATTAAAAACAAACAAACAAATGAACAGTTAACATACTTTCCAAGTGACCCTCCTTTTTGGTGGACTCAACACAGGGCTTAGCACCCTGGCTATGGCTTAAGCCTCTAGTGCACTAAAAAAGACACTATATTTTAGAGCAGTTTTTGATTTACAGAAAAATATTGAGACAAAGTGCAGTTTTCCTGGAGTTAATCTCCTCAGTGTCCACTGTGTTCTAGTTTTTTTCCATTTATGATAAATTTCATCATCAGGAGTAACTCATGGAAGAGAGGATGTATTTCATGGTATATTTCCAGTAAACTTAGGGAACTCAAGGCAGGAACTGGATCAGAGGTCCTGGAGGAATGCTTCTTGCTGGCTTACTCCCCAGGCTTGCTCAGCAGCTTCCTTAAAGCACCCTGGATCTTTTATGGAGTAGCCCACCCCTGGTGGGCTGAGTCTCCCACAGCAGTCATTACAACTAGCCTAATGTAGGCAATTCCTCTTTCCAGCTGACTCTAGTCAAGTTGATAGAAAGAAACCAGCATGGCAGATGAGTATAGTGCATGTATTTGCTCCATTTCCTAGTTTGGATCATCACAAAAGACACAACTCTTAGAAAGAAGCAACAGGAATTATCTAGTTTTGGAGGCCTCAAAATCCTGGTCCCAGGTGTCAGTAGGTCTGTTCTCTTTCCTTGGTTAGCACGTAGCCACCTTGTCACTGTGTCTCTCCACTGTATTTCTTTTGATCCATATTTTGTCTTATATGGACAGCAGCCATATTGGATGAGGGCAAAGCCTAATTGCTTCATATCAACCATACTCCATCTTTTAACAGCATTCTATCTAAATATAGTCAGATTATGAAGGGTTTGGACTTCAGGGTGTGAATGCTAGGGAGACACAAGTCAGCCCATAGATCACATTGTTAGACAATTGCTATGTGTCTCTGAGGGCTCACCCTTAGTGTGTTAGCTGCTCTGTGTATCTAGACCAGCATTTAATGCTCCCTATTATATAGGGCACTCTGTCCTGAGTATTCTGGGCTCTAACAGCCCATCTCTTCTCTCTACCCTGGCAACCATTGTCTTTTTATCACCTTTGCAGACTAGCTTTTCCCAGCATGTCAAGACACTGTAATCAGAACGCTGGCCTGTTCATAGGTTCATCTTACACTAGTAATGTGTTTCTCGCTCATAGCACATCTCATGTGTCAAATCATTCCACAGCTATTTGTGACAAAAAGTATTCTCTCCTTATAGAATTGTCTTGGCACCCGTGTTGACCAACATAAAAGAGCTGAATTCTGGGCCTGGCAAGATGCCAGGGTGTAAAAGCATTTGCTGCCAAAGCTGGTGACCTGAGTTCTGGCCCCATAACCCACATAGTAGATAGCGAAAGCTGACCAAAGCACATTGTCCTTCGATCTCTGCACACCTGCTATCACACGTGTGTGCATTCTTAGACGCCCTCTTTCTCTCACACACATGAATAAATAAATAATGAAAAACAATTTAACAAGAGCTACTATTTTGCATTCTGCACTTTGCCATTGATCCAGAGTTCTTTGGGACAGTGTCACGCTGGACACCCAACAAAGCCATGAAGTGGACATTGCTAGATTTCCAGCTCTGTGCCTTGGTTATCCAGGAAATTTTGCATTTCATATACATTTAGAATCAGCTTATCAGTTGTTATCAAAAGCATGCTGGGATTTTGCTAGGTCTGGCTTTGAACTTAGAGAATGATGATGGGAAGAATAATGGGAAAGAACTGTTGCATTATCTAATCCATGAACACGGTATTTCTTTTTATTTATCTACATCTTTGATTTCTCTCAACAGTTTACATTTTCATTTCCAAGACCTGTTCTTTTGTAAAGTATATTCTTAAATATTTTATCCTCTTTAGATTTATGGCTAATGGAGTTGCATATGCATTTATATTTAAACCTACTTAGTTCCAGAAAATTTTATTAGCATGACCCTATTCTTATCCTGTAAAAACCAATGCTGTAAATTTCCCAACTGATAATATCTTTTCAAGCATGTTGTAAGCTAAATCCCAAATATTTTAACAATTACTGTCTTCATTGAATTGAAGTTCCTTGTTGGACATAGGTTATGTATTTATTTGTGGCATAAAAGAATAATTTCATGTAAACCATCAATACTCTTGGTGCTTTGGGCTGGGCTTAGCTGGGTGGGTTTTCTGTGTGAGCACGGTGACGCATGTGTTGGGTAGGTGCTTCTTGGGCTAGTTGGAGGTAGGTGGGGACTGGCAGGGATCCCGAGCCACATTTTCTTTCTGGTGTACATTGGCCTACACTTGATTTTGTGATGGACATAAATATCCGAGAGATAATTTGAGGCATACAGGACCCTATGAGACCCAGGCCCCAACACAATTATTATTTTGTCTCATTCTGTTGGCTAAAGTGTCACAGGACAGCCTAGACTGAATGGGAGGAGAACAGACCCCATTTCTTGATGGAAAAACTTTAAAAATCCTACACATCTTGTATCCTGTGTGGATACCGGAAGCAAATCATTGTGGTCACGGGAACAGTTTTTCACAGTATTATACATCTTATAATTTAGTTCATCTAATTAAATTTGAATCTTTCCTTTTTAGGCTTGAGGAGCTATTTATTTTCTGAATCTAGACAGGGACAAGTACTCCTCTCCCAGTAGGAGCTGAGGTGACAGCCATGCGAATGCTAACATTGTTGCAGCACAGTTATATATATATTCAAGGTGGAGAATGGGAAGGGTACAGTATGTGGCCTCTCCTGCTCTGTGGTTGTACAGTTCATGTGTCACAGGAGGCATGTGTGGCTTATGTGTTTTAGAGGGCCATGCATTTTTCAGAACTGGACACTGTGAGCCTTTGTTGGAGTAACTAAAACAATCTTTACCAGTTTGGTCTCTGACTGCACTGAGGACTGGCTTCACCTTTTTGGAGATAACTTTGATGTTGCTTTCATAAACCCCTTGGTTCCAGGAGTCTCAGTGTGGGGAGAAATCTAGCTGGGTCCACAAGGCTTTGTCAGTTCTCCCAGGCTGCATTTTCATATTCCTGACCTGTATATTTTCTATGCTTGGAGCAATTAATTGTGTGGATCTTTGAAGAGAACACATGGGTTTGTTTTGGAGTGATCTGGTAACTTACCATTGTTTGTTTAGTTTATGAAGTTAATTCTGCTCCCAGGTAGTACCAGGGACCCTGGCTGGACCCTTGAAATCTGGGTAAGTCAGCATGCAGCCTGGGAGACAGCATGCATCTCTTGCTTTCCTGCAGGCAGCCTCTGTGGTGGCGACACCAGTGCCTGCTACCTGCTGCCTATCTTTGATACTGTGTTTGTGCGGAGGAAGAACCGTTGCCAAGGCCTGGGGACAGCCATGCTGAGGGACTTCTGTGATACCTTTCAGGAAGATGAAGCCCTGGGTATCAGCTGTCCGATTTCTCCTGCAATGTACAAAGGTAACTCCCACCTTGTGTCCTATAAGAACATTGGGTAACTGCAGTGACTGAAACAGAAGCATCTCGGGTGGTCTTCTGGGTACATTTGTGCAGTGGCTGCTCCTCTAGATTCAGCATAACGGGCTTCATGTTTGATTTGCAAAGGGACCTCGCTGAGCCTGAGAAATTATTACATTTGAAAATGCAGATGGTCCCCGACTCACAATGATGACACTTAGGATTTTTCCATTTTATAATAGTGTGAATGTGATGCACATCCAGTAGAAATCATACTTCAAATGTAGAGTTTTGACCTTTTTCTGCCCTTGCCACACAATCTGAAGGGTGGCAACAGCCAGGATTCTGTGGTGTTTTGTGCTCATAGTAGTTTTGGGTATAAATATTCACATGAAATCTTGTACATGGATTAGAGAATAGACTTGTGTTAGATGCGGTTGCCCCACAGTGGCTCTGTTCTGAGTATTTTTCTTTAAAAAATGTGTATGTCTGATGTGTATAGGTGTGCATATATATGCATGTGTGTACATATGCTTACACAAGTGTTCAGGTGCTTACATGCATGGTGCTCAGGTGGGTCAAAGAGCAGTTTTCATGAATTCTTTCTTGCATTCTGGGGATTGAATTTACGTCATCAGGCTTGCACAGCACAAGCCTTTTCCAGCTGCGCCATCTCAGTGGACCCTAGCATGTGTAAGTGAGTCAGCGCTGCTCTGTGGGCTAGATGCATCGTATGCATTGCTACTGATCACCTACTTAAATGGCTGTTTTGAGTGTAATGTCATTGAAAGTTGAGGACAAATATCCCAGGGACACATAGAATCCAGGGAACTGCACCAGGGCCTTGCAGTGACTTTTTCTTTTCATTTGAGACTGATAGGGCTGTGGATGGCATTTAATGGTGGAGGGCTTGCCTAGCATACATGAGGCTCTGGGTTCCACTCCAGCACAGTCCTGTGTACACATGGCAGGAGCTTATGAGCTGTGTCAAGGCCGAAACAGTCAAGGGGCACTGCAGAGGCCCTGAGCCTCCACCTCATCTGATACCCTCACTGTAGGAAGGCACCCTTGCTCCACTGCAGTCCCCCTGCTGGGTCCCTCAGCGAGGTCCTTGTTGTCCTTGTATATACATACTTCATGTCATGGAGGATGGTGGACTGTAGAGTGTCATTTAGAGCCCTGCCCCTCATGAAGCATGCCAACCTCATTTTGGGACCATTCTCAGTTCTCCCCCCCTATCCAAGACAGAGTTTTTCTGTGTAGCCTTGGTTGTCCTGGAACTCACTCTGTAGATAAGGCTGGCCTTGAACTCACAGAGATCTGTCTCCTGAATACTGGGATTAAAGGTGTGCACCACTACCACCTGGCTCAGTTCCTGTCTTGATGGTTCTGAAACCTTGGGATTGGGTTTCTCCAGCCATTGTGTTTCTGGTAAACAATGGTAGGTTAGGAAAACTAGAGCGTGTGGGAAGGTCTGCTACCCTGATGTCATAGAGAAAAGCAGCTGAGCCTGCACGTTCCCTTAGCTGTTTTAGTTGCTTATTCATACCCCCCCTCAATTGCATCAGACTCTGGAAAGCCTTTTATTTGTTCAGAGAGTATGTTAAAGCATCCTGCATGGTGAAGCATCCTTTCAGGTTTGGGGAAAATTCTGGTACCTAGGCAAGCAGCCTTCCATCCACAGATACATCCTCCATGCTCTTCCCATATCCCTCTTCTATCCTGAGACTTTTCTGGAGTCCACTTCCAGTACAGGCCACCTCAGGCTCCCAGGGCCAGTTGCCAAAGGAGCTGAAGAGCTTTGGTTTTCCAGATGGTGCAGACAGTAGTGACAGGGCTGTTCCAGAGCTCCTGTCTTGTCACCTGTGACCCCTCCCATCTCTGCCTGCAGAGAAAGGCCCACATATGCCATCTTGGGACCATGCTGCTTCTGTTAGGGGTTCAGCCACCATCTACCCCAGCAGCCTTTTACTGAGGACAGTTTGGCCTTTCAGCTAAAGAAATCTCCCACCCTACACCTCATTTGTTAAGCGCCATTCAACTACACCTTTCTCCATGAACCAAGGACTCCAGGGACCCAAGCAGATGTGTTTAGTGGAGCCTGACGCTCCTTCTACACCTGCTCAGAGTATTGGACCCCAGACTGCCAGCCACTGCCCACGGAAGGCCTGATTGTACTTCAGTCTTGGCTCTGCCTTCCGAAGGGTAGACCATATCGTTTGTTTATACAGTCTTGGGTACAGGGACATCTCTGGAGTGTGGAAGGGTTTCCTCACTGTGTGCACAGCTTCCATGAGTGATGGGAACAGGGAGCAAGGGCAGCAGAGAAGGGTAGGTTGCCAACTGGCACTCAGCTCTCCTGGGATCACCACATTCTGATACACACCTCTAGTCATCCAAAGATCTGATGAGGAGTTAGGCTGGTCTAGCTAGGAGAGCAGGACTCGCCACACTCAGTGCTTTCCAATATGTTTACACTTGACAGATAGCACTGTATTTAGTGCACTTCTGAACATATTTTTGCCTAGAGCTGATAGAAAAGGGCTTGCTTGGCAAAGTCTTCACAGTTACCTGCAGGACCAGAAGTGGCTTTCCCTTTTCCCTGGTGTTTGGGTAACTGTCATGTGAAAATTCTTGTCCAGTAAATGTGGATGGTTAGTCCACAGCCTTAAAGTGCCCACTGGGAGCTAGGGAGAGGGGGGAAGGATGGTTTGTGAAGGGAGCACCAGGAGGGAGCATGTTAGCCTTGCTCCCCAAATTCATGAAGATGGTTCTCCTCGAGTGCTTATTAACGTCAAGTAAGGTCAAAAGGGTGGGCCTTAATTCAAATGACTGGTGCTGTGTTAGGGCTCTCTAGAAGAAGAGAAGTAACAGGGCGAATACACATGTTCATATGAACACATACATATATGGGATTTATTAGGATGGCTTACAGGTAGTGGTCCAGCTAATCCAATAATGACTGTCTACCAACTGAACGTCCCGGCCTCTAGTAGCTGTTTAGACCATGATGCTAGATTTCTCAGCTGGTTTTCTATACCTGCTGGAATCCTGAAGAAGTGTGCTGTAATGCTGGTGAAGGAATGGGCTTGCCAGTGAGAGCGAGCAGGCAAAGAGAACAAGCTTCCTTCTTCTGTGTCCTTCTTACAGGCTGCCAACAGAAAGTATGGCCCAGAGTAAAGGTGGATCTATCTTTCCACCACAAGGATCTGGATTACAAATGGGTTTTCCCATTTTAAATTATTTAATTAAGAGAAAAAAAATCCCTGACGGGATTCCCAACCATTTGTGTTTTAGTTAATTTCGGATATAGTCAGTTGACAACTGAGAATAGTCATCACAGGCACCATTATAAGAAGAGAGACCGTAGGAATACACATGGCCATGGCCACGTGAGGACACTGAGAAGATACACAGGAAGCTCAGGGGAGGGGACTTGGGGCAACACAACCCAAGGTACCTTGCCTCCAGATCCTTGAGAAATCAGTTTGTGTTGCCGTGGTGCTGGCAGTCCATCATATCTGAGGAGTCTGGTTCTAGAACTCAAACTGACTATGGCTTGAAAACATTACAAAAATGACGCTTGTACTGAAATGTACAGACCTTTCCATTGCCGTTACCCCCTAAACATCACAGTCTAGTAGCTAATGAATGAGGCGTCTCCATAGCATCAGGTGCTGAAAGGTATCTAGAGGACAGAAGATGCATAGTAAGATGTGTGTATTGTCCATGCAAACACCATGCCTGACATTTTATGTAAATGTAGCATCTTTGGACTTAGTGCCGTCAGAGGTCTTCAATACCATTGTATACCATGGATGGCTATTTCATAGTTGCAGCCCTGGAAACTCAGTGCATGATGGATGGAAGTGGAAAGTGAGGGATGAACAGGGATGAATCTGTACCCATGGGAAGTTGGTGAGAGGGGTTCGGGTGCAGCAGGGCAGTGAGGAGGTTTAGGGGTAGCCACAGAAGGGCGTCTAGAAGAGTGCAAGGACCCAGAGAGAGCTGACTGGCTGAACCAGGGTGGGCCGTAGTTGGACTCATGGCTTGTTTCTCTCCTTCCCAGTCCTCAGGCAGTTCCTGTTGACCCAACCAGGCGAGAGAAGGCGCTTGTGGGAGGTGGAGGCCCCAGGGGCCTGGGGCCAGCGTGTCAACATCTGGCTCAAGGTTTATCTTCAGGAGGAGAGACTTCAAGATGGTGAGTGGGCTAACATCTGCTCAGAGGTCTTAGCATCCACAGCTGCCCCAAATCCAGACAGTTTCTCTTCCATTGACTGAGTCTCATTCATGTAGATGTTACTGCTCTAGAGTATGTAGACAAACAAAGGAGGGACTGAGACCCAGTTGGGGCATTTGTTTTGTGTTTCTCACCCATGACCATCTCATCTGCATGGCTTCAAGAGATCTCCTCAGATCTGCCACTGCAAACTCTCTAATGGCCCCGTGTGGTCGAGGGTTGGGTGCACGTGTTCTTTTGTGAGTGTGACCTGTGCACGTGGTTGAGCATTCCAAAGATGACTAAAGTTTGCTGTGATAACCTAGTCTTCTGTCTTCCCTGTGCAGGCTGTGTCAATGGCCACATGACAGTGTCACATAGTGCCGTGTAAATCATTGTGTGTGTACCTGTTTGTAAGGTATGAGCATATGTGCGTGGAGGCCAGGGGTTGATATGGGTGTCTTCCTTGGTCATTGTCTATTTTAAAGTTTGAGACAAGTCTCTCAATGAATCTGGTACTCATAGCTAGACCGGCTGGCCTGTGAGCTCCAGGCACCTCCTCCCACTCCTGCCCTATGCTGGAGTTACAGAGGTAAGCCACCATGCCAAGGATTCAAACTCAGATCCTCCTGTCTACACAGTACACACTGTGCTGACTGATCCGTCCCATGAGTCCTCCATCATCTCATTATTATTATTTTTTACTTTCTTGTGTGACTTTCATCCATGTACCCGATGCCATATGACTATATCCACCCTTGCCAACTTCACATTCTCCCTCTTTTGAAAGTCATTTAAACAGTTTTATATTTCACTGCATCCAGTTACTGCTGCCTGTATGTGCTTGGGTGTGGGGTCATCCACTGGAGCAAGGCTACAAAATAAAAATAACTGTCCTTCCTCAGCCACCTCCAATGGCTTCTCAGCTACAGTTTGGAGAGAGGGATCTTAAAAGATCAAGGCAGGGTTTTGATGGCTGGTTCCGCAGGGGAGGCAGGACCTTCTTCAGATAGCCAGAAGGGAATGTAGACATGTTTGTACCAGAGTTTACTGGTGGCTTTTTGGCTCTCTCAAGGCGAAGATTTCACATTACTGGGTCCATGGAAGGTGCCTGATGGAGCTTGGGTGCCTGGACATTCCAGCCACAGGTCTAATTTTGTTCCCCAGGGAAGAGCCTCAACAGTCTAACTGACCTGCCTTTTCTCTCCTTCCGTGGTGTGAGTGCCCATCATACTCATCAGGATGTTTCTGCAGCAGCAGATGGCTCATTAGGGGCAGATGAGCCGGAGGTGTAGGCTGTCTTTCTACATGGGTGACTGACTTAACTCAGGTGGTGACAGGCAAGTGCCTGAGACCTTATTGATGGTAATAGTGATAGGTATTGCCTTAATGGCACCCCTCAGCTGTAAGGCTTAATGGGTCCTTACAGATATTAATGAGGTGGAGTCGTGCCAGGGAAGGAGGCTGGCAGGCCTGTGACTGTGATCCTAATGAGCCAGTTAAGTGACTTGCCCTGTGGCATTGTGTTAGGAGGGGAAGGGAAGCCAGTCTGTGCCTCTGGGCATGGGGCTGGCCATCCATATAGGTTTATAGTTTTGAAAATGAGGGTCCATCTTTGTGCTTAGACACATGCCAGTGTTCCTTGGCTAGGAGTGGAAAAAGCAAATGCATATTGGAATGTGAAAATCGTCTGGCCAGAGGGGCTGGGTGGGGAGAAAGAGGTTTTGGCCTAATTGGGGAGATGGCTTCCGGATGGGGAATTCCATCGGGTTTATTTCAAGAGCCTGGAGTCTGTGTGGTCTGGTTGGAGGAGGCTGGTCTGGAAATCAGATGCCAAACCTGTCACTTTAATCTACCCTGAGAGTCACCAACTCCCATTTAACAAACAGCAAATGAGAGAGACCTTCACAGAGAATGTTCCAGAAGTCCTTTGCAGGAAGAAGAGCCATTGTTATAATTAGGCTATAATTAGATTTCTCAAATTCTGTAATTTTTGAGAAATAAAAGGGTCTTTTTATTCTGGTTTGGTTTGTTTTAGTGTTACCCTGAGGTTCCCGGGCAGTTAGTATCTTAGAGCAGTCTCCTCAACCTTCCTGACGCTGCGACCCCTTAATACAACGCCTCATGTTGTGGTGACCCTCCCCTCCCCCCAAATTATTTTATTGCTACTTCATAACTGTGACTGTACTCGGCTGCTGTTATGAGTGCAGGATTTCTGATTTGTGACCCCCCAAAGGATCTTGACCCACAGGTTGGGAACCACTGTTTCAGAGGGTCTCTCCCAGCTGGAAATGGCCTCCTTCCTCCACAGAGCACATTCCAAAGCCATCGGGCCCCATGCAAATGCTTGAGAATGTGTGTGAGGCGACTTCATTTGTGGAGTGGGCCTTTTTAAAGTTTACACAGCCCTGGCTGCTGATAACATCTGTGGCTTGTAATGACCCTGGGAATTTTTAGATTTTTTTCTTACCCTTTGAGAGAAAGTTTGTGGGAAATGCCTTTCTCTCCTGCTCCCAGTTACACGGGAAACCTTTGAAACTTGACCGATGGGATCATGATTCCTCCTGATGTGATCTCCTGGTCAGTCTGCACATGCCTGAAGTCTTTTTACTGGAGGGGATGAAATTGAATATGTCAGCAAGGAAATGTCCTTTTGCAGAAAAAACAACCCCCCTCAAACCCTGTTACTGGAGGTGGGAAATCATTGCATATAGTTCCAAAAATTTATTTCTCTTTCTAAAGGTTCACAATTTATTTTCCAGATGAATTTATCACAGATTCACTTGTCATCCACAGGAAAAATAATTTTTTCCACTTATGCTTATCTAAAACAAAATAAAAAAAACTTAGAAAGATTTTGTATATAGAGCTGTGAATAATGAGACAGGGAGGTGGGCCTGCTTTCTAAATTGAAGGGCCAGAAGGCTGGAGCCTCAGTCTTGTCTTGTTTCAGCTTGTTTTCATTAGTCACACATTACATAATGCAGTAGCAACAGCAAGTTCATGGCGATCCAGTGTGCCTGGGACCATAGAGAGCCAAACCAGCCTGCGGAGGTGAATTTTGTTGAATGCTGTTCTTTGGCAGGTTTTATGGCTCCCTCTAGTGGTCATTGTCCTTCATTGCAGTCCTGAAATGGAACAGGCACTTATTGATGTCCCTGAATGTCTGGTTCCCCAGATATATAACTTGCCAACTAATGTATTAAAAAAATTATGCTTGAGATCCATTTCATGAAAGGGAGCTCACCCCTGGAACTTTCTGGAGGTTCAGGATTCAGAGGCAGGGTAGCCCAGAGACCTAGAATAGAACCAAATAGCAGGATGGGGGTTGGGGTGGTGGTGTGGTGGTGGTGTGTATATGTGTGTGTGTTGGGGATGAATGGATATATTCTGCTACACTCACAGACTGGCCCAGTAGTCATCAGAAAGGCTTCATCCAGCAGCTTATGGCAACAGGTGCAGACCCACAGACAAATATTAGACAGAGCTTGAGGAATCCTGTGGAAGTGGGGGATGAGGATTATAGGTGTCAAGGGCATCACAAGAAAATCCACAGAATCAATTAACTTGGACTCCCAGGGGCTCCCAGAGACTGAACCAACAACCAGGGAGCCTGCACAAAACTGACCTAGATCCGGTGCATATGGTACAGCCATGTGGCTTGGTCTTCTTGTAGGACTCCTAAGGGTGGGAACAGGGCTGTCTCTGACTCTGACATATTTGTGGGACTCTTTCTCCTACCAAGTTGCCTTGTGGAGCCTTACTAGGGGAGGACATATCTGGTCTCCCTGCAGCTGGATATACCATGGCTGGCTGGTATCCTTGGGAGGCCTGCCCTTTCCTGAAGAAAAATGGAGGGAAGGAGCTGGAAGACTGGAGGAGAGGATGGAGGGGAAGCTATAATAATAAAAAGCTCTAGGGCAGTAATTGGTTAGGAATGAGATACAGGTGAACATCTGATTTTTGCTAGCGTGAATAATCTCACAGCACATAAAAATATCAGGAAAGCTAGGAGCCTGAGGATGTATTAATCTGCTCCATCCAGCCATCCATCATTTCATGCATTCTTTCATTATTTATTTGATAGCAGTTCACAGTACAGGCAGACACTTTCTTAGGCATCAGAGACTCTGTGGAAAAGGCCAATGAAACTTCTGTCATTTATAAGCTAGTAAGTTCATGGGCAGTTACTCTTGTATGACATAAAAATGGTATTAGAGAGAGAGGAAGTGTACAGAAGGGTTTTTAAATGCTTAGAATCAAATTTTTGTCAAACCAGAATTTTGCTAGTTATGTAAACATTTACAAATATATTCATGTAGTTAACAACTGAGTGATCTATTTACTGTGTAGTCAAAACATATCACTTTATATCTGATTATAGCTGGAGAGATATATCTTCAGCTCAAATGCAAAAACTGCATATATTTTTCCACACAGAAAGCTGACTCCCCAAACCCACACTGATTTCAGGGTGTGCGGCTGTGCACAGGACCAGGGAAGTTACCCTTTCCAAATTGGTGCTGACTTGGTGGCAAATGGGGGCAGGGCATTTAGTTGACTGAATAATGGCAGAAGTGTTCAGAGAGGACCTGGGAAAACTCCCAGAGAAACAGACACCCCCGCCCCCTTTGCACCGGAAATGCTTGAACAGAGCCACCATTTTGATATTTTTTGAGACAGAAACTCATGTAGCTTAGGCTGGTCTCGAACTTGCTATGCTGCTGGGGAGGACCTTGAACTTCTGGTCCTCTGCCTCCTTCCTCCTTTTGAATGCTGGGATTCAGGTGTGCACCACCACACATGGTTTAGGTGATGCTAGGGATTAACGCCAGAGAGCATTGTGCAGCCTAGCTAAGCTACATTGGCAGCACCTGCCGGGTTGTGTCCCTTGACACATTGCAGCTGTCACTCCACAGGGCAGTGCTCTATAGTGGGAGTCAAGAGGATGGGGTGGAACCTCAGCATCAGTGTGTTGGGAGGGGTCCTGAGTATTGGAGCCAGCCCTATTGCTTATCCTCTTTTTTTGTTTAGGGAGCACAGTGAACCCCGAAGGTTCTGAAGAGGACACACACACTCCTAAGCAGACTTCTCAGGGTGATGAACCCACACAGTTCGATCACGGAGAAAGCCATAAGGTACAGTATAGATGTGTCATCCCACAGCCTTCCTATCTCCCTGGCGACCACCTTGCTTTTTTTAGTGACTGCCTGGCATCTCCTTGGACACCCAGGCTGTGTGCTCCTCCTTGGCAGTGGGCCATGCTGATTCTGATTAATGCTGAAATTCTGTCTCAGGATAGGGGAAATGGGGTAAGAAGTCTTTATAATTAGACTTTTTGTGCCCCACTTTCTCAGCTAGACAAGCATTCACAAAGCCAGAAGGAAGCCAGGAGCCTGGCCATGATATCGTTGGAGAATTAGTGACAAGTTTGAATTTGAAATTTGGCCATGGACCAGAACAAAAGCGAGGCAAATCCACATCACCCCTTCCCTCCTCTTCTGCCTCCCTAGTCTGACTGCTAGAAAGACGACCATGTTATCAGGTCTCTGCATCCTCCAGAGTGCCAGGAGTCCCAGAGAAGAAAGGCTACTTTTTAGTATCTTGGTGTTCAATATTTGATAAGATTTGGTGTTTTTCCTGGACCCAGCTCATACACACACCAGTCATTATTCTTAAATCCTTAAGGTGTCAACTCTAAAACCTAACTCTTATACCTGGGAGGCAACAGCTCATTCTGTTAAGCAGATTATTTGCCTTTAGAAGATTCTGCAGAGGCATAAGATATTCTAGGAAGACTTGGATCATCCTTGAAAAGCCGTACATGGGCAAACATCAGCCCTCACTACCTGGCAGAAAGTGGCTCTTGTTTTCTTTTGTTTCCAACAGAAAGATGGGCTAATTCAGGGCTCTGCCAGGGCTCTGAGCAGAGATTATAGTAGTGACCTCTTTTGGTCACTGAGTTTTTTTTTTTTTTTAAAAAACTTTATTTATTTGCTTATTTGTCTTGGTGTTTGCCTGGAACTGGAACTACAGACAGTTGTTAGCTGCCATGTGGGTGCTGGGAATTGAACCCGGGTCCTCTGGAAGAGCAGACGGTGCTCTTAACCGCTGAGCCATCTCTTCAGCCCCGGTCACTGAGTTTTTAAATTTACTTTTAGAGGAAGCTGCCGGAGTTTTCTAATATTCAGATGTATGCATGTGTGTCTGAGAATGTCTGCACACTCAAGGAAAGAATGCCAACTTAAAAAACACACTGGTGCTGGGTGATGTTGGCACGTGCCTTTAATTTCAGCACTCAGGAGGCAGAGGCAGGCAGATGTCTGAGTTTGAGGCCAGCCTGGTCTACAAAGTGGATTTCAGGGCAGCCAGAGATACACAGAGAAATTCTGTCTCAAAAGCATAAAAAAAGAAAAGAGAGACAAAATTACTTTGTCATATATGAATCCTACTCAATAAGTTTTATTATAATATTTCCCAATACAGTCATTGTTCTGTTACCCTCTGTCTTCCCCTGGTCCCTCCCACTTCTCTCCCTTCTCTTGACTGCTCCTCCTTACTTTGCTGAGAAAATGTTTCAGCCCCTTCCTTTAACCAGTGGCTGCCTAGAATCCTTGGGGGGTGCTCATGAGCACATCGTGCTGTCATCACAGGATGCTGAGAGGGCTCTGCAGGTATTCAGAGCTGCTGAATTCAAGAGAGCAATGGCCATGTCTTGCTTGGAAGACATCATCTGGCCTCGCTCCATCTCTTCCTCAACTGGCACATTCTTTCCTTGCTTCTTTTGTGAAAGAAGCCTTTAGGGGTGGTAGGGTGTCACACTGGAAGCTGAGCATACATCACTCACTCAGCGATTTGACCACTGACCACTGTGAGTCTCTGTTGTTAGCACTGACCACTGCAAAGTGAAGGGTTTTTTTTTTTTTTGATCAAAGCTAACAGTGGCAGCAGCCTGTGGGTGTTTTAATAGGCACATCATGCCCATTTAGGACAGCAACTGCAGTAGCTTCCCCATTGGGGCCTGTGACCCACTCTGGCTGTAGACCCTTGAGCAGCCTTACAGTGCAAGATGTGAATTTGTTCCTGTAGGGCAGACCTCACATCCAGTCATAAAGTGGCTAGTCATAACAGACCTGACACTCTTACATCAGAGGGCCCATCTGGCCTGGTCATTAGCAATGTTGCCTGCAGAGTCCGCCTGAGAATGACTGTTGAGTACAGTTGTCTGCAGCAGCCCTTTTGGCATCATATGGGCTGGTCATCATATGAGCTGGTCAGCAGGGAGGACGCCTCTAGTTCCTGCTTGATAGCACATTACCGTTGGTCCAGAACATGTGATGTCATCAGCAGTAGGAGCTTGTCCTGTAGTTCTGATGGGTGACCAGTCTCAGCGCAGTAGGCTGTATTGTTCTGGAACCTCTGGGGCCTCCTGTCCTGTAACTCCTATGGAGTATCCCATCCCTAGCACCGGGATTCTCATTTAATAACCCGTGGGCTTCTGCAAGCAGCTTTACTCACACGGGGTAACCCTGGTTAGGCCAGGCCTGGGATGTAGCTTGTTGCCTAGCATGCATGAAGCTCTGTATAAATGGGGTATGGTTGTTCACACCTGGAAGCCCAGTCCTAAGGAAGTAGAGGCCAGGAGGATGATCAGGTCATTCTCAGTTTCTGGGAGCATTCAAGAACAGCCTGAAACACATGAGACTCCATCTCAAGCAAGCAAACTATCTATACTCCCAGACACCTCTCAGTGGATAGTTGTGCCTTGGTGTCTATGGATGTTGGTTTCAGGACCCTCCTTGGATGCCGTAAGTTGGATGCTCAAGTCCCCTGTGCAAAATGGTGTCCTGTTTTACTCATCCTCCCACACACTTGATATCATCTCTTAATGACTTGGGCACCCAGTATAGATATGACATATGTCATTGTTCTGTACTATGGAGGATAATGACATGAGAAGTGTGGGCATGCCCAGTACAGTCTGAGCCATTTTGGATTATTCTGACTTGTGTTTAGCTGAAACTGTTCATCCCTCAAGTACTGGGGCTGACTACACAGTTTCCTTGCTCTGCTCTTTTTGGCTGGGCTGTCCTTTGGGGACCATCAGTAAATATATGTGTCCATGACAAAGTGTCATTTCTCCATGGCTAGCTGGTATGTTCAAACATAGCTTATCTCCTTAAATTTCAGCATGAAGTGTAGGGACAAGCCAAGCCAGGTTGCCCCAAGCCCTCGTGTCTAGCATTGTCCGGGAAGACCTTATTACAGTGTGAAGTGAGTGCCTTTGGCTTACTTTCTGATTTCAGGAGTCGTCTGTCACTGGAGACCAGGAGACACAGAATGACCAAGAATGTGTCAAAAGAGAGGAGGGGGCTGAGATGCTCCTGAGAGCCTCCTGGGATGAGACGGAAGTGGCAGTCAGTGGGCTGATTGGTGAGCCGTGGAGGAAGTGTCTGCAGCAAGCCCCTAACTCCTCAGAGGTTCCTCCGGCTTCACCAGGACTGAGCCTGAGGGTCTTATGAGTCCTCGTTCTGGAGATGGTGCCCGTAGTTCCCACCTGACCCTGGGCTCTGGGATAAGGGAGTAAGGGTAAGCCAAATGTGCTCTGGGAGACACCATTACAAGCCAACTGTTGGCAAGACTCTAGAATTTCACTCATTCAAAGGAACATGGCTTCTGCTCTCCAGAGTGTGATATACTGTGTGAAGGGATTCCACTCTCCAGGAGTGTGATATACTATGTGAAGGGGTTCCACAACGGGCTCAGATGGGCCATGGTACCCACTCATGATACACATTCAGCTGTGTTGTAACTTTAGAACTCAACACCAGAGGTTTTCAGGGAGACAAAAGTTTCTTTCTTCTCTGGGGACTTGTCAGTCACTTCAGGGCTCCATGACATGAAGCGTCAGGGGTGTATGTCTACTATGCCAGGGCCAGATAGTGCCCACTGTGGGCCTGGAGCTGTCTCAGGCCCAGTGGGTCCAGCCTACAGGGTTCAGCTGTCTGGACGTGGGGTAGGACTTCTTCCAGAGAAAGCTGGTCTGGCATCTTATGTTCCTTGGATGGTCAAAGGACACATGCTGTGGGACCTCAGTTACTCATAGAAAAGTGCCCATCAAAGCACCCAGCTCTCTGTCATTTCTATGTACATACATGCATGAATACACACATATATACATGAATACATGCATACATACACACATGAACAGATACATACATACAGCTCTCCTTTCCTACTTCCATCACCTCTTCTCTTCCTCACCCCCTTCCTCTACCCATTTATTAATTTACATATATCTCTGTCTAATTTATATCTCTTTGTAGTCTTGATTCACCTCAATATCCTCCATCAATATGTCCTCCCTTGCTCCTTCCTTACTTCCATGCAACTCTCCACCATCCATCCATCCACCCACCCATCCATCCACCCACCCATCCATCCGTCCATCCACTC
>PVIH01027165.1:0-17421 GCA_004025045.1 Sigmodon hispidus | reverse complement strand
AAGATTGCTACACATATATTTTCTTTGTGTTCAGCTTTCCCTCTGAATTTTTTTTTCCATCCCTGTATATCCTTATTCAAGGTCTCTTCCCCCTCCCACCACATCTGGTCATTTTTCTTCTCTGCAACTCCCCATCCCCTCCCTTGGCAGGGAGCAGACAGTCCTATGGTCCCACTGGCCCAATAATGCTTGGATCAGTGGAGATATTTTCTTAAGCAATGACTTTTTTTAAAAAAAATATTTATTATGTATACAGTAGAGGGTATCAGATCTCATTATAGATGACTGTGAGCCACCATGTGGTTGCTGGGAATTGGACTCAGGACCTCTGGAAGAACAGTCAGTGCTCTTAACCTCTGAGCCATCTCTCCAGCCCACGGAGACATTTTCTTAATTGAGGTTCCTTCCTGAAAGATGACGTTAGCCTGTGTCAAGTTGACACAAAGCTATCCAGCACAGTGGAGTAGTCTTCACACTGCTAGTGTCAGAAATAGCAAGTGACTATGTGTGGTGATTTGAATGAGCATGGCTTCCACAGTTTCATTTGGTTGAATACTTGGTCCACAATTAGTGGAACTGTTGGAGAAGAATTAGGAGATCTGCCTGCCACGGAGGGTGAGCTTAGAGGTTTCAAAAGCCCACACCAGGTCTAGTCTCCCGCCTTCTCTCTTCCTGTAACTTGAGGATCCAGGTTCCTCTGCAAGTGCAACTAGTGCTTTTAACTACTGAGTGATCTCTCCAGTCCCCAGAACACAAGTATTAAAAGTAGCAGAGGAGGGACTGGAGAGATGGCTCAGTTGTTAAGAGTGCTTACTGCTTTTACAGACCCAGGTTTGAGTACCAGAACTCTCAAGACAGCTCACAATCTTCTGTTACTTAAGTCCTAGGGGGAATTAAAGCTCTCTTTTGGCCTGAGGAGTCCTGCATGTGTCCATAAAACTCATGGAAAGAAAACACACACACACACACACACACACACACACACACACACACACGAGAGAGAGAGAGAGAGAGAGAGAGAGAGAGAGAGAGAGAGAGAGAGAGAGAGAGAGAGAGAGAGTTTAAAAAGCAGCTGACATTCACAAATAGAGATTGAACAAATTAGGGTCAATATAGGCAGAGATAATTGGAGTGTTTTAAGTCACTAGATAGGCATCATTTCTCTATCATTGCTACCAGATTCTTCAGCATTAACTAGACTACTCGTGCTATTTTTACATGTTTAATAAAGTATAGAGGAGAGATGAGGGCGGTGACAGAAGGGGAGGAGGTGTTGAGGAAGAGGAGGGATGCTGAAATCCCTGGTTTTTGAAGTTTGTGCTGTTTATCTACACTTGTTGTCCAGAAGGAAAGTGGTATTTTTTTTTTTTAGATTGATTAATTAAATGATTGCTTTTAGTGTGTGTACATGCTACCATGCACATCTGGAAATCAGAGGACAGCATCTTACAGTCAGTACTCTTTTCTACCTCGTTTTTGAGGCAGGGTCTCTCTTTGTTATGTCTGCTGTGTAGTTTAATTTCTCTGCATCCCACCTTATGGTACTGTTGGGGCTGTAAATTCAGATTTGAGCCACTGCATTCATCTTTTTCATGTGGATTCTGGCCATGGACTCCATAACTTAGGTCATCGGGATTGCTCAGAAAGCATTTCTCCTTGTTGAGCCATCTCCCAGGCCTGAAGGTCAGATATCTCGACTTTAACCTTTCCTTATATTTTTATCTGTTATTTTTGAGCAACTTTGTCTTTTTTGGCAACCAAGATTGACTTCTTTGTTTGGAAAGATCCTTCAGTTGGTCCAGGACAGAATGAGATAGAGTAGAGCTAAACCCACTTTCTATCATAAAGTAGAAAGCAAAATTATTTGTACATTCTTGCATTCAGGTTATCAGCTACCCTGTTTGCTCATGTGCCTGTGGGGCAGACAAAAGACACTGTCAAGTCTGGAACAGTCCATTCATGTCAGCAGATTTCAGGGAGTAAGTGTGACTCATTTTAATGACTTCCTCCCACTGTTCACAATCCTTGTTAACGATTACTGGTATCCACAAGAGAGAAAATTAAAAAGTGAGCTGAGGGTCATAGAGCTGTCATTAAAAATTGTCCCTTCTCTGCTCTTCGGCCTTCTCTGTGAGTATTTATGTAAGATTTGAGAATGTTCGGTAAAGAATACAGTCCCTACTGGGACAGGATGTTAAGTTTTTAATCTTCAATGGCAGAGAATGGCTTGGGGATTCAAGACTTGGTCTGCTCAAGCTGCTCAGGTTGGGGCTTAAGGAGAAAGTGTTTCATAGGGAATTCCCTCAGTAGGATATAGTCAGTGACTTTCAGGAGCAGGAGTGTGTTTTCATGCTATGGTTCCTGTTTTAGTTCCTTTTCTATTGCTGTGAAGAGACACCACAACCAAGGCAACTTATAAATGAAAGTATTTAATTGAGGGTGGAACTGTGATGATCACAGTGGGGAGCATCATGGAGCACAGAACAGTAGCTGAGAGCATATAAGTAAAGACAACAACCACGAGGTGGGGGTGGGAGAGAGAGAGAGAGAGAGAGAGAGAGAGAGAGAGAGAGAGAGAGAGAGAGAGAGAGAGAGAGCACTAACTGGGATGGTATGGGCTTTTGGAACCTCCAAGCCCACTTCCAGTGACACACAGTCTCCAACAAGGCCATACGTTCTAGTCCTTCTCAAACAGTTCCACCAACTGCAGAAACAAGCATTCAAACATAAGAGCCTATCCTGTGGGCCATTCTCCCACCATATCATCACTTCCTAGCTTTAGGTAAAATTTGTTATATCTACTAACCTGAAATCAGAGAAAGGCGATTACTTACATAAAGTGAGAAAACACACTGCAAATCATTGTACTGCTGGTCACCCTAGAGTATAATCAGTACATAATTATGTGAAAGTATTATTTTGCTTTGTTTCGAGACAGGGTCTCACTATGTAGCTCTGGCTGTACAGGAACTATGTAGATTCTGCTTAAACTTAGAGATCCACCTTTCTCTGCATCCTGAGTGCTGGCTGGGATTATGATATTAAAAGCATGTACCGCCATACATGGCTTAATATTATGTGTTTGAAGGATTAAAAAATGTGGCTACTCCCTTGCTCCCAAGGCAGGGAGGTAGCCCGTCTGCAGATGAAATAAACCTCTCATGCTTATTTACATCAACGGCCTGGAGTCTGAGTTCTTGGGGCCCCCCTTCCCAAGGATAGTACCCTGAGTCTGGGGTCTATCATGTGGGGGCTCCTCCAGGATTTCGGGGGTGCCCCTGAACCCCCACTCTGGGACCAGTTGGAGACAGAGACTTCCAGATCCTAACAGTGACCAAAGTCTCCAAAGAAGATTATGAGACACCAGGATCTTCATCTGGATTGTAGCAGTGCTAACCTGGGCAAGATGCCATAGCACAATGCCTGCCTGCTGCCAGGAACCCGGCCTAGATCTGAGGACATTGGAGAAAAATCTCCCACCTTTAAGGCCTGGCAGCTGAAGATTGATGCTGTTTAGAAACTTCTGCTTCCAAGTAGGTGGAGACCTAGGTATGATGGCTAACTGGGTATGGACTGGTCTCTTGTTTTTAGTAGATTCAGAAGCTGCTTATTCTGCACTTAGGTATAATTTATCCTTCTCAAATCTCTGCAAGTATTGATGGCTGGGCTAGTTGTAATTTTGTCAGCTTGGTAGAATTAGACAATCAGATTTTTCTCCAAGGTCATAGCTAGTTTTCAAGCTCATTTTATAAAGCCTGATTAGAAATACTAATATAACTAAAATTCTTATGTCTTTTTGCAATTTGTATGAGCTTAAGAGACTCATAGAATTCGGATCCACCTCACAGAGGCCAAAAAGATTCCAGATAAGTACAGCCTAAGTTTTTCCCACCTGTCTGTCCCTAAGGATGATACTTTTCTCTTCTGGTTTGGGGACTTCTACCCTTCCCAAATTACTAAGACTGGGCCCAAGATTTAAATTCTAACCTTTTGTTCTCAGTTTTAACATATCTCAACAGATTTCCACTTGACTAGGAGCTCTGGACTTGCTGGAAGCTTGTGAACCAGTTCTACAGATTTGGGCTGTTTCCTGTCTCTCAGCTACTGGATCAGACAGCTACGTGCTCCTGACAGAAGCCCTGGAGCTTAGTTCCTTTACTAGCTTTCCAACCTTTTGGGGCCCTAAGAACAATGCCCCAATGTCAGCTTGAAGCAGTAAAGAGAATCTACTACACCCTGTTACACCCCCAAACCCCTCAAAGGTTGAAATGCTAAGTTAAAAGGAAACCTGGCATAGGAGACAAATCTTTTTGTGAAGGCCAAAGGTCCCTACAGCCTAGAGCTGGCTTTGCAAGTCAGGTCCCAGTTGCTCTTTTGAGACCTTGCAGATCAGTTTGGGCCTGCAGGGGTGCGGCACAAAACCATCTTCTAGATAGACTGCTGCCATGAGCATATTGTCAGAGTCTCATGATTGAGACAGTACCCAAAAAGAAAATGGGGGAATGAAGGACCCTGGGTTCTAGGGCTTGACCCAGGCATTCAGTTCAGGTATTCAACAGAGCACCCCCCATGAGAACAAGGAACTAAAAGTCTAAAAGTCTGTCCCAGGAAACAGAGTGACCCAGCCCAGATAGCCGTAATCAACTCAGATAGGACATAATGGTCTGGTCGAAACTGTGATTAAAATACCAGAAGTTCCAAGCAGAATAGCGGTGACCAACATCCAGTTGTAAAAGCCCCCTAACCAGCTGGTCTTACGGCAACCCATGACTACTGTGAGCAACCTTATGACTTTGAAATATGACTTTTAAAGTGACCAATTATGTGTTACCCCTGTTGCTATGGTGATTTTATGGTCTTAGCCTTTAAAAGAGATATGGGATTGCCCCTCCCTTGCTATTCCCTTGCTCCCGAGGCAGGGAGGTAGCCTGTCTGCAGGAGAAATAAACCTCTCAGGCTTATTTATCAAAAAAAAAAAAAAATGTGTTGTGTATGTATATGGGAAGTGTAAATGCAGGTACCTCAGAGGTTCTCCTGGAACTGGAGTTAAAGGATGTTTTTGATGTATGTCCTTTGGAGGAGCAACGATCTTAACTGGTAAAGCATTTCTCTAGCCCCTAACACTATGGAGAAGAAAGCTACTCCAGCATGGAGGAATAGAAAATAGTTGGGAGGTGACCAAGTGGTTAAGGAGTCCAGAACAAAGGACAAATGGCATTGAAGACATTTTAACTTTCATCTCTTTTTCTCATCCTCAACCATCCTATCCAGACTCTGTAGAACAGGGGCAATCATGTTGGCTTCAGTTACTTTTCTAATGAGAAATTAGAAAACGGAGAACCTAGGAGGCTTAATCTGTAACAATGTAGAACAGTTATGTCTGCAAATTTATTCAAAGGATGGGAGAACAGTGGAAAGAAGAATTTTTATTCAAAATTTCCAACTTAAGGAAATATTATGTTCCTTCTTAGCTATTACCTCTTTGACACCACTTCCCAGGTTTGTACCGAATAGACTATGGAATTCTGTGTTCAGTTCAGAATAGGCATCTCTTGACAGCAGAAGCCACTGAGCCAATCCCAGCTCTCCCATAGTACATGCTTATGTTCTGTAATAAAATGTTTGTCCTTGGTCAACATGAACTAAAGAAAACACAATGCTGCTTATTTACTTATTTAAGCTATGTTTACTTCAAAACAAATATACCTTGACATCATCTTCTTTGCTTTTAATCTTTCCATAGTCTAAAACACTCAATGCATTTTGACAGACTAGTCTTTTTTACAAGCAGTAGGCCTCTTCCAAAAGCTATCTTTCCTGTGAAACTTTCTAAATATTCTAGCTCACATGTTGACATCAGTAATTAGTATTCATCAATTATTGGTTGACCACTGGCAAGACACCAGGACTTGTATACAAACTCAGTCTCTATGGGCTCTACACGTTTACCTTCAAGGAAACCTTGGAGACTGTATATGATCCATTTGTTTTCTCACAGTATTCAGCCTACAAAGGAAATATGATTAATGTATTCAGAATGGACTTAAATTGTATAGGTGATAACTTTATCTAGAATAATTTAAGCAAATTACTTATCAGCTTATGATGAAAAACCATATTGGCTGGGTAATGGACTTCATTAGTAAGCATGTAGTCTTGTTCTTTTTATTATCTAGCAAACATGTACTCATTATCATGCCTGTATTTGCCAAACATTGCTGTGGTGATATCAAGAGATCAACCCACAGTCAAACTAGGCAGAGAAGTAGCTCACTCCATTAGTCCCATCACTTGGGAGATCTTTCTAGATCTCAGAGAGTTCAAGGGATAACAGAGCACTGGTAACTCACACTTTTCCCAGCATGGGGATCCAGAGCATATCTGTGAGTACAAGGCCAAACAGCTGGGATTCAATAGCATACACTTTTAATCCCAGCACAGGAAAAGACAGTAGTGGTGGCTTACACCTTTAAACTCCAGAGACAGAGATCTTTCTGTGTTTCTGTGAGTTCAAGGCTAACTACCAAATAGTAGTAGCTCACATCTTTAATCTGAACCTGAATGGGATGGATACAGCTGGGTGAAGAACGTATTTAAGGCAGGTGTAGGAAGACAGATGAGGCACTAGAGGCGGATCAGGAGCGAGGCTGAGGAAGCTGGAAGATAGCTGGGTGAGACTTGACTGTGGTGTTTCTCTCTTTGATATTTCAGCCTTTCCTGGATATCTGGCTCTGAGTTTCTTTCATTACAATCAGAATTCGTGCAACACACTGCAATGACACTTTGCTTAAATTTTTTTTTATTAATACTTCCTTTTCATAGCTCAATAAAGATATTACAGATTACTCAGCAAAACATCAAAAACAACCATCACTTCTACAGAAATCGCCAGTGTGTAGACTTTATTACATAGGCACATTCTTTTTAAAGTTAACTGGTTTTACATAAAATTAGCCACAATAGTGCAAGAAGTTACACTGAGTGAGGATAAATAACAAATGATGGGAAATACAAGGCTTAGATCAGTCAAGTCACTCACTGGATCTTGGGTTCAACCACCCTGACACATTGAAATTCATATGGACATCACAAAAATGGAGGGTGAGGAGGGATGTTCCTGTCTTTCCTTTTCTCAGACAATAACCCAATTAGCCTTCTGAATGTGGCAAAGGGTTCTCCAGTTTCTACTGGCAAGTGAACGTAAGAGAGAAACAAATGCTGGATGGAGGGGGGAAGAGATTCACATTATTCTTCTCACACACCATTCTTGAAAACCCTTAAATCCTATAGGGAGCTAAGTGTACTTCTGTGTTCACAGAACTGTTACTGTAGAGTCTCACTGGGATGGCCCGCCATATCACACATGGAGGTGAGCAATGGAGGCACTTAAGGCTTCTGTCACAGTGTGGCTAGTGTCCACAGTGAGAACTGGGGTTTCATCTGAGGCAGATCATGGGCATAAAGAAGAAGAGGATGCTAAGATTCCATCCGACTAGTTAGAACTGACCCATTATATCTAAGTGTTACCAGAGAAAAAAAAACTAAAGTCATACGCAAACACATCCCACAGAGAAGCTATTTTATAATGATCCCCATTAAAAAAAATACATTTCAACGTACGGTTTTCTTTTTCATTTGACTTTGTTATAGTTACAGATGGCTTCCCCTCCTTCCTATAGTCATCCACATGAAAGTCTGTATGTATAAATCATTGATCATTTTAACATCTTACTTCCTAACATCTTCGGTAACTGGAAGGGTTAGACCTACTTATGTTTTACCTGGTATTCACATCCCAGTATCCACTTGAGAGACTGCCCTTTTAACCTTCCTATTTAACTGGTATTTTGAAGTCAACTACAGCAGAGGGAACTGGGGGATTTCCTCCACTTCTGTCTTCTAAGCAGAGGGGAAGGGAAGAAAGATGTCTGAGAAGGTAAAAGATAAACTAGCTGGCCTCTCCAACTTGCATATTTTAAACTTCCTGGTTCTTAAGCATGTATAAAGCATCACACAGACACAAAATATCAACAAAATGTGACAGGAAAAGATATTTTGTGAAACAACCCATATAATCACAGCTGGGGGGGGGGCGGAAACCCCAAAGAAATGAAAGTCCAGCCCTCTTGGAAACTGATGCCAAGTTGGGGAAATAACAGGTGAATTAGCAACAGTGATTGTCCCCATGCTTATGCACAACCACAGAAAGCCTATCACAGTCCTCAGCATCCTACTGTATGGTCTCTCCTCCCTTCAGGAAAGCTGGCTGGAAAGTCCTTTGGCCACAGAGCACTTGACATGATACGAGCCATGTTCAAGAGCTTTGCTGTCTGGTCCTGCTATGCCCCCTTCTTTCCTATAGCCATGTAATTTTGAATCTTGGTGGCTAATGTTGTATATGTTCCAACTCTTCATACGGAAGTTATTATTTTCTTTAGTCTATTCTTTAGTACCTTTTCATTACATTCAGTTTTTATTTGCATCTTTGCAGGTTCTGCAGAACATAGTACTATTGAGATTTTCTACTTTTATGGACTTGGAACTGGAAGTTGATATATAGTCCCTCTTTCAATTCATAAAATATAGGATCAAACTTTCATTAGCAAATTGTCTAAGGCACACTAGAAGAAATATAAAACTTCCATGTTTTTGCTTAGGTGATCATGGGAATATTATTTATACATACATTTGTTCCTATGCTTAAGATTGCCTTCTATATCTCCTTCATTTTTAATTCCTTTAATACACAATTATGAATGATAATAAAAGAAAAGCCAATCTCATTTACAAAGAGCATAATTAAAATGTAAGGAATTGGTAAATTGACACTGATCATGTTTAGAAAATAATAATAGTGAGAATAAACTGACTAATTTTATATAAAATGCTGTCAAAGTTTGGTAGTGAAGTGTTTACACAGGATTCATTTACTAGAAAGTATATTTTTATTTAATTTTTTGTTAGCCCTATTTGGATATTCTGTCATATTCTAATTTAATCATAATCTCAACTTCAGACATGCTAGAATTAATTTAAATCAGCTGTTCTTAGAAGAATTAAATTTGTGGTAGTGATGCAGACCTTTAAGTTCAGCACTCAGGAGGCAGAGGCAGGAGAATTGCTGTGAGTTCGAGACCAGCCTGGTGTACGGAGGTCCAGGACAGCCAAAGCCACAGAGACATCTTGTCTCAAAATACCAAAAAATAAAAAATAAAAAAGAGCTAAATTTACCAATTCCTACTTGCAATAATTAATTCCTACAACTTCTAAGGAAAAATAGAACAAAAGTTGGCCCAATCTCTTGTTTTTAACCACAAAACTGATGATAAAATAGAAATATAGAAATCAGCTTTGAAATCATGACTTCGCCTCAGCCTTCCCATCTCATGTGGGGACATGACTGCACAGTAGCACTGGTCAGGGGTTACAGTTGGGAGGACAAAGACTGTGTGCTCCATCAGATTCCTGCACCTTCCACCTGTCACTCTCACAGGCAAGGCAGAGGCTCACAGGTCTGTTTGACTGGCAGCAATAAAACTGAATCAATAGCCTAACTGTGGAGAGCACCTGTGCCCCTCCATCTCTCAGCGTAGAAATGTCTCTCGATATGAAAAAGGGAGATTCAGCCACATCTTAAGTGCCTCTGTCCTGACACTTGGTTGATGCTGACTGCAGTCATCAAAGCAAAGCAGAATTATTTAAGTCCTTCGAAAATAAAGGCTGCTTGCTAGTTATGAAGAGAGCACTGGATGCTAAGCAGAGCGTAAGTAGTCTCAGAGTCAAAGTGACGGTAATTTCCATTCATTTAATGAGTATATTTGATTTAGAAGTAAGGAATTAATTAAGATGGCTGGGACCTAGTGTCGCCCACACTTCTCGGCAGGCATTTGGACCACGATGGCAGGTTCTTTGTGTATCACATTTCTCAGGAATAGAGCTCCTAGGGACACACATTCCTGATCCCAACCCTGTTCCTAAACAGCAATTAGTCTCACTTCAAATAAGAACTCTTTTAAATTAGGGAATAGTCTTTGAGCATAAGCCTGGACAGTGACTGTGGGCAGATGGTGAGAGAATGAGGGAGCAAACAGAAAACAAAACAAAGCATCACCACCACCAACAGTCTAGAAAGTCTGATAAGAACAAAGGGCTAACTTTTGATAAGGAACATCATAAGAGGGCTTCAGTAATCTGTCCTCAATACCTCCCACTCTGATCTTTGTTTATGTGGTACTTGCTGGGCAAGTTCTCTACCACTGAGCTACACCACCAGTCTTCTTGTCTGACATGGTAGAATGAGTCATATATATTTAATCCTCCTTTACTGTAAAGTTGAAAAACAAGTCCTGGACTAAAAAATAAATAGTTTTTGATACCCACGTGACACCAAACATGTTCTAACTGTACTGGTAAAATACGCCCCCCCCTTTTTAAATATTGATGAAACAGACTAAGTTTTTTTTTTGTTTTTTTTTTTTTTTTTTTTTTTTTTTTTTGGTAATTAGAAGGAAAATAAAACTGATGTCCAATGTGGCAGGCACAAATTCTGCATATCAAAAGGGTAATTTGTCCAATTCTGGTTTTTACGTAGGTTACTAGTAAACCCTAAAATACATTTGATTATACTCCTTGGCTCCCTTTATGTTATCCATAATGACTCGAAGCTCAGTAAAAGCAAACAAATTTGATGGAACCAAGGTAGTAGGTTTTAAAAAATTAGTGATCAATTGCTTGTTAAATATAAATATACAGAGGATTCCTCCCCTGCCCCCAATTCTGATTAAGGCAAAACAACAACAAAATTCCAAACAGTCCAGGAGAAGCACCAAAGCAAGAAGAATTAGCCAAGAGAGTAGAAGAGAAGACAACATGGGTGCTGGGTGCTATGCTACCATCGAGGCAGGCCCGACAGTGCTGCTCTGGGATGACCCTCGTTCCTTTGCCAACTCTCCAAGCACTTAGAAATCTGAGAACTCCCAAGGCCTTTAGTCCAACAGTGGAAACGACATGGAATTCTTTGACCAAGTTCTTTTCAAGGATCCCACTGTCTTCCAACAACATGAAAACACAGGAAAGGCTATCTGGAGCTAGAGAGCCTTATTCCTATCAGGGCTTCTTGGAAAAGATCTTTCTTACCACCTTGCCCCCAAATCAACATGACAGTCCTTCTTCCCATAGTGCCTGGGATAGGTAGCTTTATTAACTTCTCGGCATTTGCTACAGCTGGAAATTTTACTTGACCTTCCTTTAGAATATGTCTTACTAGAAGACTCTTACTGTCAAGTTCTCTTCTGTTTCTTGTCTTTTCTTTTTCTTTTTTTTTTTTTTTTGTCTTTGAAGTTAAGCAAAACAAATCTAACTCTTCTTCCTTTTATAGTTTAGTGGAAACTCTGTGGTAGGTATTCCATCATTTTCCAACTTCTCTGCCCTCCCTTCCCAGTTATACCCTCTGTTTGGCAGGATGCCTCCACCCATCCCTGCTCCTTTTATAATTATGATCTTCTCAACCTTGCTCACCTCCCTGTGGACACATTCAATATATTAATGTCTCCCTTAAAATATAGTAGCTATAATTGGATGTAATCCTCCACTCAGGTGTGTGCTGGCCAATGCACCATGTAGAGCTGTTTAAACACCTACAACCACAGATGGAATGCATTAGCTTTGTGAACAGCCATGATATATTTCTGGTTCAAAATTGAACTCCCATTTCCTCAGGAAAATATTTCTATATGAACTGCTATAAAACTAGGCCTCCTGAGTTCTACACATACACACACACACACACACACACACACACACACACACACACTCCTCTGTACTGAAAGGGTTGCATTTTAAAAATTCAAAATACAGGACTTTTCATCTATACCTAAGCAGCTTGTCCTTTTTGTTTGAATTTAATGCTTAGATAGTTAAAAAACATAGTTCAAGCTGGGAGGTGGTGGTATACGCCTTTAATCCTCACACTCTGGAGGCAGTGGCAAAAGGATCTCTAAATTGGCAGCCAGCCTTGTCTACAGAGAGAGTTAGGACAACCAAGGCTACACAGAGAAACCCTGTCTTGAAAGAAAGAAAGAAAGAAAGAAAGAAAGAAAGAAAGAAAGAAAGAAAGAAAGAAAGAAACAAAAAAAACCCACAACATATTTCATAAACACTGCAATGATTTCTAATGCCTAATGCCAGTATATAGTACAATCTCACTAAATATGAGCCGAATATATAAATCTGCAGGTATTTTATATTTCCATATATTTCCCAAGTCTGATAAAATATGCATCCTGTCCCCTCACTTCATTCTTCATGAAAGATAACACCAAGGTACAAATAACTTTCACAGCACTGTGACTACCAGTCTCTGAATTTAGGGCAAAGCTCATTCCAATTAAGCTTTACAATCTCTTTAGCTTCGATTTTCTCTAAATTTTGAGTTAAAGGGACATGTAACAGTCATTGCCTATGAGGTATAGAGAGAACTCTCAACGCCTTTCTCACAGCCATGCCTGGATTTCAGGGATTAGAAGTGATCACTGAGAATTTGGCAAATCATTATGGTTGAAGCTTTCTTCTGAACTGAATATAATAAACTTCCACTTAATGTCCCTTTTCCTTCAAGCGAAGAAAAATGAGTTCAGGTTCCCTTTTTCTTCAACAGACTGTGAATCCAAACTAGCCCATTTGTAGAATTAAGCTCCAATTCCAGAATTTGAAAAAAAAAAAAAAAAAAAAATCTAACTGGCCTTTCCTACTGTGTATCATGACTTAGAGTAACAAACGGAAAAGTAAAAGTTGAAAAAGCATTTTGATCCTGAACAATCCAGTACCAGAAGGGAAACATCTGGAAAGCCTCTGTGGAGTAAAAAAAAAAACCCAGCATTTAAAGAATGAAGATTCTAGAAAAGCCCTAGTATACCCAAAGAGAAAATAGGTTTGGAACTCCCCTGATTCTTTTATAGAGGGACCACTGGAGATGGATTTTTGATTAACTTTCCAGGCTGCTCTTTCTAGAAACTTACAAGAGACAGATGGATACTGGGAGCAAACTATGCCAACACTAGTGTCAAATGTTCTTTTCGGGTCTCTAATAGTCACCACAAATCACATACTAATGCCATGGTATAAGCAGAAAAGAGACAAGGAGGCTCAATACACAATAAACTCCAAAAGCCAGTGCACCACGAGCTTTAGGCATGCTCAGCATTAAGGAGTCTACTGAAAGCAACCCCCTCAGGATTTCCTGTCACGTATAGGTAACTGCACACAGGAAGCTGTGGTAGACTGCCCCCAACAAGGAGCAGCCACAGCAGGAGTTGCCTTAAACTTGAGTTATTCAGGAAGACACCTGATCTTGAGTCAGCGTTCCTCAGTTCCTTATACAGCAGGTCACTGTCACTGTACCCCACATTCCTTTGGGTTCTCCAGCTCCTCTCCTTCAAAGTCTGGCTTCAGACTCTTTTTTTGTTCAATTTCCACCTGCCAAGATAAAAGATGGAGAACATATCAGGAATGAAAGGATGGAGTGAAAAGCTCAAAAGCAAACGAGCCAAAAGAACCTTAGAAGGTTCCTAGGAAATGCTTGAAATTTTGTGGGTGTTCTGGGCTGCTGCAATATGGAACACTGGTCCTGAGTATCCCACCACCCCCTTTCAGGTGTGGAATTCCCTCTTTGTGGTCCTTCTGGAAAATCTTATCCTTTGTCTTACAGAACTGCTCAAAGATACCTTGCTCCTCACTAAGTAAGGAGACCGAGTTTCCTCTGAGTATCTCCTCCCCGATATTCCATAGGCTTCATGGGATAAGAGCAAGATCTAGTTTATTTTATCGAATGGTGTAGAAATCCAGTTTACAGGATGAATAAATCCTTTTGTTATTGACCACTTAAACCCATCCCCCAACGATTTCATTTCTTTTGTCTCTAAGGTAATAAGTATTGGAGCATATACTACAAAAAAACTGTCAAGAAGTTGCCCTTTGAAAGTAGCGTGTCTTGGGCTACAGAGATGGCTCAGTGGTTAAGAATACTGGCTGCTCTTCCAAAGGGCCTGGGTTCCCAGCACCCACATGGTGGCTCACTATCCCCTGTGACTCCACTTCCAGGGCTCCGGTGGTGCACAGACATGCATGCAGACAACCCCCACATCAAATAACTAAATAATAAAATCTTAAAAGAGTAATACTCCTTAACTAAAGACTCTGATAGGTCATGAAAGGGACTGTTGGAACCGATGAATCTCATCATTCTAGCTGTTCCTCAGTCCAACACTGAATATTAAGGCTTCTCCACTTGGGGGCAATTGAAGAGACAGTGTCGTCCTTGGCTTGAGAGGGTGTGGTGTGCTATTCTTTTTCCAGGCCACAAGATGGGGCATTTGTTCTTTTTGGTAGTTAAAAGGTTTTAGATGACACAACTAAGAAAACATTTAAAGGATAATAAATTACATAAGTCTGTGGGAATCATTATACATAGGAAATCATCAAACAACCTTGCAAAATCGTAACGCCTCTTTCTCCTCCCTCTTTGGAAGTTGATCTTCTACCAAATGTCTACATCTTTGTGTTAAAAGCCCTTGTTTTATAACCATCTACCTATAATCTGAGCACTCAGAGGCAGGAAAAGAGAACTTGAACCAGACTGAGCTACAGAGGGAGACCCTGTCTTCAAACACCTCTGCCCCTCCACCCCTACAATAAAACCAGCTCTCCAGCACTGATTGCAGACATCTCCCATAGCCTCAATCCTATTATCACTGTAAAAGGGTTTGGCTTTTAAGTTAGGGTTAGGGTTGCTGCTCTGCCTCTGTTGTGTTCTGATACACAATTCCTGTAGATGAAATACTACCTTCAGTTTATCATGTTCTCAATACTCCCTCCTCCCATCTCCTAGCTCACTCCAAAACATGGATTATGTCACCGATGAGTAACAGTTATTGCTTGGTCCCACTGTTCTTTTTTGTTATTATTCATGATGTCAGACATTATGCTCTTCTCTATCTTCAGGCCCTTAATTCTTTTTTTCCCCCCAGCCTTTCTATTACCCAGGAGAGATTATTTCATTAAAGTCAGAGCTGATTCATCCAGCTATTCATACAGCTATGAATGTAAAGTTCCTTGATATTTGCTGAAAGGGATAAAGCGGGGGAAGGGTTAAATGAACAAATGGACTTGGAAACCTCAGCCTGGAGCCCCCAGAGGCTACCTTGTAGCTGTAGTGTGCAGAGTAATTGACCCACTTCCTGACACCAGGCTTGTCTTCCACAGAGATGGATCTCACAGCTGCTTTGGAGGCAGAAGTCGTGGGCATGCTGAACTCGACATTTACATAACTGGCAAATCTGGAAGGCACTTCCCGGTCAGAGCCAAGCTCAAGGTGGCAAAAGAAACAGTGTGGGTGACCAGAAGCTGTAACAGAAAGAAAGAATTCAGAGGTCAAGTTCTTTGCAGATAAAATTAAAAAGGAAAAGATACCACGGGACCACTTTGATAATAACGGGGGTCTGCAGGCTGTGTGCCCAAATGCTGAGCAAGAGGCACTGTGTGCCTCAGACCCTTTGTTCTAATGCCTCTTGATTACTGCAGCTTGGAAAATACTAGCATAAAACCCACAGTCTGAGGAGGCTAGAGATGGCTCAGTAGTTAATGGCTGTTCTTCCAGAGGACCTGGGTTCAATTCTCAGTAACCACATAGCAGTTCACAACTGTCTGTAACTCCAGTTCCAGGGGATCTGATACCCTCATACAGACAAACATACAGGCAAAATATCAACACACACAAAATAGTTAAAGTGATTAAACATCGTTTGTAAACAAAAGCAAAACCCCAGAGTCTGAGAAACTGGGGCTGTGTGCTTGTTTGGGATAAGGAGAATCACAGACACAGCGGGTGGGGTTAGGAATGGAAGAAGAGATGAGATTAGCCCTGGGCATCTAATAAAACATCAGTGACAGCCACCTGCAGCAAACGGCTTTCCTTTTTACAAGATGAATTTTCTTAATAGCATTTTATATTTTTCAGAGATGCCTGAGGCATGTTTCTGTGGGTGGGTGATATTTGAAAGTGACAGGCTTATGAAGCGTGCATGAAATTGAGGACCGCAGTGCAATGGGCAGACGACAGAAACTGTGGCTGCAGTGCCTTGGCTGACTTGTGGAGGAAAAGTCCTTTGTTCTTATCTGACCTGAATCCCTCATCTGGAAGGTGCAGTAGTTAGGAGGGGTATGAAAAGGTGGGCTATACAATATGGAGAGTAACTGTCTATTTCACTTGATAAGTTAGATTTGGGGGTGGGGAAGAAAGTTTAGTTCTTTGTCTATGACATTCAATGTGATGACTGGGTGCCCTGTGCCTGGCATGATGTCAGATGCTTCCACATCGACACTCTTGCTGAAGCACATCACACATCCTCAAAGCAGCAGTTTTCAACCTCTGGGTCGGTCACAACCCCTTTAGGGGGTCACATATCAGATATCCTGCATCTCAGATATTTATCTTATGATTTATAAGTAGTAGGAATGAAATAATTTTATGATTGAGGTCACAGCATGAGAAAGTGTATTAAAGGGTCACAGCATTAGGAAGGTTCAGAGCCGCTGCCTTAAGGTCACTGAGGTTTCTGGAGGCAAAGTAAGCTGCCACAGGTTACTAGCAATTGGCAGAGCTACCTATGACTGTGGGCTGTCACTCTTTTGTCTGAGGCATAACCTCATAGTCCCCAAACACGGAGGCCAGGTTGTGGGACATGGAGAGCAGCAAGCAGCTACAGATGAACTTGCTCTGACTGAATTGTATAACTCTTCCCCGCTTTTCCAAGCAAATAATTTTCTTTATTGCTCTGGGCAGGGTTTTTTCAGTCTCGGAGAGTCAGGAGAAACACACCCTCTCTCCAAGGAGAACACTACTGAGTGAAGTATTTGTTTTTCTGTTTCATAAATGTAAAACACTTTATTTTTTAAAGAGTAAAGCTAGGAAATTTAAATGAAAATTTTGGTTTTTAGGAAAGGAATTGAAATAAGATACATATAACAAAAAAAAAAAGAAAGAAAATGATGCTCTATCTGAAAACAAATCTGTTCAATTCAGCCTTCTGTGTGCCACAGACTAATTATAGAGATGTCATTTATCAGCATCACTAATGCTCTGCTTCTCACTTAAAAGCATCACCCAATTTCATTCTGAATGAGCTAGGTATTAATAATCTTACTTCGCAGGAGGGCCAGTGAACCACATTTTTCAACAGTCATAGAATCTTTCAAGAGAAGGAGGGTCCAGAAGGAAGAGGTAAGAGATGCTGAAGCTATACTATGTACAACAATTCTCCTGCCTGGAGATGATGGCATGCTCAGATGAAACAGCAACAAAAAAGTGACCTGGCAATTAATTTCACCTATCACTACAGCAGACATTGCAATCAACATGAATTCTGT
>PVIH01027164.1:0-17446 GCA_004025045.1 Sigmodon hispidus | reverse complement strand
CACACACATACACAGACACACACACATACAGACACACACAGAGAGACACACACAGACACACACACTCACACACACACACACACACACACACACACACACACACACACACACACACACACACACACACACACACACACACACACACACACACACACACACACACACACACACACACACACACACACACAGACACACACACACACACACACACACACACACACACACACACACACACACACACAACCACAGAGGTGAAGGAGAGAAGGGATGGAGGCTGGGATTAGAGAGAGAGAGACCCTTCTGGAAGCCATGGACAGTGAAGGCAGATTAGGGCTGGTATTGCTGCACTCCTGGGACACTGAGCTTGTAGCCTGCCACTGGGGTCTTGGAAAGTGCAGTTGGCTGGAAAGGGCAGACTCTGGCGGCATGAAGGAGGCTAGGCCAGAGCTAACAGAGCTGCCTCAGGCAGAGGGAAAGTCACTAAAGCAAAGAGGGTTGAACCAGAAACAATGGCAATGGAGGGAACTGCATGGCCAGTGGGCAGAAGCTTCTGGCAGAGCTCCTGGTTGTCACGAGAGGCTACACTGAAATCTAAATCCCTTTCACCCTGATTTTAAACACTCATGACTGATTCCAAAATAGAAAAAAAGGTCATGCAAATTGAGCCTGTGTCCTTTCTAGTGAGGCTCAGGTTTGAAGAGATTTTACTGTAAGGAGATGGGCGCTATAGTTGTTGGAAGAGATGTAGGGTTGAAGGAGAGAGGTGAATTTACTATCATTGTTGGTTTTCTTTACTTACTATTTGGGGTTTGGTTTGGGGAGATTTTGTTTGTTCTGTTGGTTGGCTGGTTGGTTGGTTGTTGAGACCATGTCTTACACTGTAGCCCAAGCTAGCCTGGAATGCACTCTGTAGTGCAGGTTGGCCCGTTTTTGCGTCCTGACTTCTGGGATTATAGGTCACCACATTCAGCTATTTTTTTCTTCTCTTTTCTTCTAATGGTGGAATTGTGAGCACGTTTAAATGCAGCTGCATAAGAAGGGTCTGATAAGGATGTGTCAGCCAGGATATTCTGAGAGAGGGAGAAAGAAACAGCTATAGTAATAAGCCCAGAAAGAGTGCACAGTGGGGATTCAGAGCATAGATGGGGTGGGGTGGGGGTGCTCTTAGACAGAGGCTGCAGTGCTGGGACGAGAATCTCGAGGCTGCCTCTGTGAGGAAGCTCCATCCTGCATCCTGCTGTCCTCCACCCTGGGCTCAGGGCTGCCTGTCTTGGGGATAAAAGTGCCACTTAGATAATTGAAATTTTAAGAAGAATGAAAAAAGTCTGATAAACAAGTGATCATGCTGGAGCGGCAGCGCCAGGAATGGCGGCTCATTTCAGCACTCAGAAGGTGGAAACAGAAGGATCAGGAGTCGGAAGTTGTTCTCAGCTGCAGCGTGGGCAACATAGGACCTTGTGTGAAGTTGACAAACAAGAGAAACTTCTAGAATCCCAGGTCTTCTCCCTTGTATAATTTTCTGCAGTAGATAGAGCAAGCAGTGAACTTTGTGTCATGCCTGTGCATAGAGCAGTGTGTGTGAGCACGCGGCTAACAAGTTTTGTATCCGTAGGTTGCCACTGAAATACTGGGACCAGAAACTTCCTTACAAACTGCCCCCGCTAAAGGAATCCATCTACCTCACCAGTCTCCCTTTGCCTGGGTACCTGGAACAGGTTCTCTTGCATGGTTTTCTATGATACACATTACAAGAACAGAGGGGTCTCTTCCAACAGTAACTTTGGCTTTTGTAACAGTGAGGTCCCAGGCAACATTTCCCAATTTTAAGTTGTAAACTACTCTTGAGTAATTTTATTTATGGATGGTTATTAAAATGAAAGGTTTGGTGACCTCCTATAACCAATGCCTGGGACAGAAGCACCACAGAGAAGGGGGGATGGGCTGTCTTAAAACTATTTTTATGTAAATTGGATGTAATTCAGTTTCTTCTTCTTCTCCTCCTCCTCCTCCTCCTTCTGTGATTTGAAATGTTGAGTTGTCATCCCAAAGGTTAACTTACTCCACAAAAGAGTGAAGTGGCAGTACCAGGATAGGTGGGCTACAAAACCCATGTTTTATCCCAAATCCACATTTCTATTATTATTTATTCAAATCACATTTTATTCATTTAATTATTTTTTGATTTGTAAAATTTATCACTTGTCAGTTATTATTTCAGAGTTGTTTAATTTTTGAATTATTATTTGGGAGCTCCGGGTCACGTGCCCTGTGCAGGAAGCTGTGACTGACCACCCTGCAGATGTGGATCTCTCCTTCCAGTTTTCCGTGTGTCTCTAGGGTCAAACACGGATCAGCAGGCTGGCACATGAAGCACCTTTACCCGAGAGCCATCTCACTAGTTCCCTAAAGCTATTATTTTTTAGTTCTGAAAAATAAATGTCAAAACCACAATTTTACAGCTTTGCCACAACTTCTTAAACACTTTGAAGGTTTGGCTTTTTTTTTTTGCCTAGAAAGTTAGCCTTCAATAGCACATACCTAAGGTACATAGCAAGACTGCCTCAACAACAACAACAACAACAACAACAAATCTTAAAGAAAAACCAAAAGAAGAGATGGGGAAAAGTTAGCTTCCATTTTGGCATAATACCAACATGCCAAGGAGGAGTATAGTCAGGAGACTGCTTTATCAGGAGGCTTCTTTCACCTTCACTGCTCTAGGAACTTGACTTCAGTGACACTGGGGTCTCTGGGATTCCTTGTCATATATGGCCAAGAATACAGAGTGGGAAGCAGGCTGCCATTGACAGAGATGAGCCAAGGCAACTCAAAGCCCCGTGTCTCCCCCGTTTCTTTTTAACTTTATGTCACAGAAAATGTCAAACATACGAATGGAGACCATCATGCAATGAAGCCCAGGCATGCAGCCACCACCTAACTTAATATATCATTTTCCCTTATCAAGTGTAGTTTGTCTTTTTTTGTTTATTTGTTTCCTGTTGATTGGATGGTCATCCAACCATCCCCATCCCAGGAAGGCTATTTGATGAAAAGAATAAGTACGGTCTTTACGGATCTGCAAGGAGAATGTGACTTGAATTCTTCCCTCCCTGCAGGGGACAGCAACATCCCTAATCAAAGCAATGAATGCAGCAGGATGCCTGAAGCCCAAGTTCCCCTTCCTAAGTGTGAAGCGATCTGTACTCCTCTACATAGCCTTCCATCTCAAAGGTATTCCTCAGAGACACTCACCACTTGTACCATATGTGGTAGACCAGATGGATTATTTGCTTATATGGGCAGGGGCAAATGAAACATTGGGAAAATATCTATATGAAAGTACCAAATCTGAAACTCCCAGTTTTTAAACCAAGTACTATATATAAATTGGACCTGGTGACACAGGCTGTAAAATCCCAACCACACAGGAAGGTGAGGGGGATTACAAAGTGACGGGCTGCCTACCACTCTGGAGTGAGGAGATTACGTAAGATCACAGCCAGCTTGGGCTACAGAGTGAGCTCCAGTACAGCCTAAGCAGTTTAGTTTAAGCCAGGCCTAGTGGTACACGCCTTTAATCCCAGGATTTGGGAGGCAGAGGCAGGCAGATCTCTGTAAATTCAAGGCCTGCCTGATCTACAGAGTGAGTTCCACGCCATCCAGGGCTACACAGAGAGGCCTTATCTCAAAACAATGCCAAGGTCTGGGGATGTAGAGCACATGCCAAGCATATGTGAGGCCTTAGGTTCAACCCATAGCAACACAAAATTAATAATATGATATAATAATATAATAAATAAAATCAATATCATATCATATCATAGAGAAAAGTAAACACAGGAAGGTATGGCCAAAGAGAACAGCCCTCTAACCCTGTCCAGGACAGGACCATTTCCCCCTTAGCATCTAGTTACACATGAGTTCTGTTTTGTTGAATGGCTTACTAACCACCTATGAAAAACATTCACAACTCTCACATTTTCAACAGCATTTAATCCCAAAGGTTCTGAATATTCAAGGAAAAAATACAAGAAGAAGATGGAGAAGTTTGTGGAAAGATGTGAACTCATAACATACCTCAGTGCCAAGATGACGCGGAAATACAAGGAGCCCCAGTTTAGAGCCATTGACTTTGATCATAAGCTGCAGACCTTTCTCTCCCTAAGAAACATAGACCCACTTACCGGATAACTTGCTTAGGTTACCAAGACCCAAATTCCAAGTTTTCTCCAAGGAACAGAGGTACTTAAAGGAGCAGACTCAAAACCTTGCATTTTCTGAAGTTTATTTTCCTCTTGCCCGATGTTATGTGGTTACCAAGGCTCAAAGGTCTTTCAGCCAGGAAGGGTAACCCTCTGAGTACCTAAGTGTTGATATGGTTTTCAAGTTTATTGCCTTTTTTGATGCTTCCACAAAATAGACATACTGTTTGAGATAATAAAATGCTTCCTAAATCTATTTTCCATTTTCTTTTCTTGCTTTTTGTTTGTTTGTTTTTTGAGATGGAGTCTCTCCACATAGTCCTGGCTATCCTGAAACTTACTCTGTAGACTAAGCTGGCCTCAAACTCACAGAGATCGCCTGATTCTACCTCCTGAATGCTGGAATTAAGAGTATGGACCACCATGCCTGGTCTTAGTATTTTTGTTTGTTTGTTTGTTTTTTCTCTTTTTAAAAAACACTTTTGGGGCTGAAGAAATGGCTCATCGGTTAGGAGCACTGACTGCTCTTCCAGAGCATCAGGATTCAATTCCCAGCACCCACATGGCAGCTCACAGCTGTCTGTAGTTCCAGTTCCCAGTACTAGGCAAACACCAAGGCAAATAAATAAATAAAGTCTTTTTTTAAAAAAAAAAAAACAACAAAAAAAAACCCAAAAAACACTTTTAGTAGAAAACCAGTCTCTGTTAAAAAAAAAAAAATTAAACATTAGAAAGTTTCAAGAGACAAAAACTAATGGGAATCTTGGTCATACTTTTACATAAGGAATCGTTTGTAAAGTTTTGAATATAAGACACCGTCATTTTCACCTGGCAGTGCTGGTGCACACCTTTAATCCCAGCACTCAGAAGGCAGAAAAAGGTGGATCTCTGAATGTGAGGCCAGTCTGGTCTACAGAGTGAGTTCCAGGACAGCCAGGGCTACACAGAGAAACCCTCTCAAAAAAAAAAAAAAAAAAAAAAAAACCACTGTCATTTTCTCAACAAAATAAATGAAATCAGTAGCAAGTAACAAGCTGCCTCTTATGTGTTTACTGGTGCATAGATAATATATAGTTCTATAGTTAGAAGTCACCTGGTGTCCTAAGTGTAAAGTGTTAGTGCAACTCATGTGAAAAGGGATCCTGGCAGTCAGGAGCCCAGAAATAATGAGTGTTACAGCTCAGACAGAAAATATTTAGGCAGTTGGGAACCAAAGAATATCACAGGTCACATTAAGTATAGCAGCTTACAGCCCTGCTTCAGGGAAAGGCTTCTTCCACTTAACAGCTCTGCTCCTAGAGGGGAGGCCTCCCCAGCGAAATTGTTAAAATTCTGCTTCTGTTTCCCAGAGTGTAACAAGTCTGCTGTGCTAGGGAAGGTTACAATCTCACTCAGCTCAGCCCAGGCTCCCTCTCTGCTCCAGTGAAAGAACATCCTCATCCAAACCTCTTTCAAGAGATATATTTGGAGGGAAAAATCCAGGAGGGCAGCTGCCTCTCCCATGGTGGAAAAGGGCAGCAGCAAATGAACAGGCACTGACTTACATAGGGCTTCTTAGGGACGAAATTTTTCCAGGGAGATTTCAGGGTGGGAATTGGTCAGATTTCAGTCCTGGAGCTCAAATTGGCTAGATCCTGTTCTCAGGGACTGGCTCGGTTTTGTTTGTTTGTTTGTTTGTTTTGTATTGTTTTTTCCTGCTCAGGGATTGGCTCCTTTTCTGCTTACTTCATCAGGGCAGATTAGGCTCTGGTTTCTGGACCAAAGTATATTTCTTTCACTGGCCCTTTTGGGCTTTTTGGCTCACACACACACACAGAGATGGGACACAACAGACTGGATAGGTATACAGACAGACACACACACCACAGAATAATGAAAATTAGATATGGGAAAGAAAAGAGGAAAAATTCTTGATAACCCAATTGTGGTAGTTTAAATATAATTGGCTCCCATTGTCCCATAGTGAGGGGCATTATTAGGAGATGTGACTTTGCTGGAGTGGGTATGGCCTTGTTGGAGGAATTGTGTCACTGTGGGTGCAGGTTTTGAGGTTTCATATACTCAGGATATGTGTGATCTGCCCAATGTGTCAGTTGACTTCCTGTTGCCTGCAAGATGTGGCACTCTCAGCTCCCACACGCCTGCCTGTAAGCCACCATGCTACCGCCATGATGGACTGAACCTCTACACTGTAGGCTTGCCACAATTAAATGTTTCCTTTATAAGAGTTGCTGTGGTCATGGTGTCTCTTCACAGCAATAGTAAATGCTAACTAAGATACCCACTTATCTCAGTATTTCCTATGTAAGTGATCTTACTCAAAGTTGTATAATCGATGCTCTAATGCTATCACCATCAAAATCTCCAACACTCCAGATTCTTGCTATAAGCTGACATTTCAAAATTTTCAAAATTCAAAGTAATAAATATTTTTAATTTTATTCATTTTCATTTTATTAATTTATGTCTTTACATAGTTATCTTGCCACATCTCACACTTAGTATGGCCACCTCATATACAACCAGCCCTAGTGACAGGCTTCTTCAGACTGGTTCCTGATGACCAATTCCTAGTAACACTGTTACTGATAACCAGCTTCTCATTTAAATAGCATATTACTCAGGATATTTGATCTAGTTTATTTGTTTACTCTTCAAAGACCTAATTTATGACTCTGTGGAATTTTTCACTGCAGTGTTTCTTACTGAAACACTTTAGGCAGGGAAAAAAAAAAAATCTAGGTGGAAGCTAAATCCAAAAACCACCTGTTCCTCCTGGAATGCAGAAATGAAGCAGAGCCCCCCAGTCCCACAAATCCGAAGGATTTAGAGGCAGTTCGAGATAAAGAGGAAAACCTCGGTGCCTTGATCTACTTTTAATTTAAAAACTGGCAGCACTCAGGAAGCCGCGGCAGGCAGATTTTTGTGAGTTCGAGCCCAGCCTGGTTCACAGAGACAGCCAGGACTACACAGAAGAAATCCTCTCCGCCCCCCAACCCAATACCAACACACACACCACAACCAAAAAAAAAAAAAAAAAAAAAAAAAAGCTGGCTGGCTGGTAATCCTACCTTTAGTTTCCAAACATAGACGATATAATGATGTTGGGAATCTGGAATGTAAATAATTAGGTACAAGAGACGCAGGGCGGAAATTGCTCGACCCGTTAGAAGCAGATCCGGAAAGAATCTGAGGAGTGGGGCTTGGAGACCAAGTAAGGAACATCTATCCAGAAGAGTGACTGCATCTGTATTCGGAGAACTCTCCCATCCTCCTTGGTCTGCCGCAGAGACAACTAAGCCCTCAACAGTCTCTCGAAAATGCCGGAAATATGAATTAAAAGCAGCGGTCGTTCCAGTCACCGTAGCCAAAGGAAGCACTTACAAGCCCAATCTAACCTACCAGGTGGGCACTGATTTTTAACATTTCCATGTTATGGATACACAGGGCGCTGAGGATGCGTAACTAGGGGAGGCAGACGAGAGAAACATTTAAGAGGTAAATATCACATTAGCATTTGGTGGCCAGGCTAAAGATGGAGGTGGCTTCATTCGTCCACCAGGCACTGCTCACCGGCAGGTTTGCAGAGAGACAGCCGTGCACCGTGATGAGCATTTCCGCAGATAAGCAGGTTTCCTCGCCAGACCGTCCCTTTCCGGATTCCCCAGAAAACCCCGCCCAGGGGGCGGGGCTCCGCGGTCACGTGGTCCGGCGGCCGAAGGTGCGCGCTTCCGGGTTGGCGGTGGCTGGGAAAGCGGGGAGCGGGGAGCCAGTGCACAGTGGCGGTGGGGCAGGGGAGCGGCGACCGGCTCCGCCAGCTGGCTCCCCTCTAGGTTTTCCGGTAGACTGGCGGCCGCAGGCCCCCGCTGGGCGGCCCCGACAGGTAGGTCGGCCGCCGGCGGGCCGGGCCCCCAGGGGCCTTGTGCATTGGAGCGCTCGCAGGACCCAGGCCCCGGGCCTGGAACGGAGGAGCTTGGAGCGCCGCTGCACCGCGCGGGGCCTCGAGACGCGGGCGGAATTTCACTGCTGATCATCCTCGTGGGCATTCATTTTCATCTTTCTCATATTTGTTGTCATAGGCGAAACAGCTAATCATGTGTGGGATTGAGGTAGCGTAGCGTCCGTCCCGTCCCCCCCAACACTGTGCAGCCACACTTCTAAAGTTTAAATACGAAGTTAATGCAAGGGAGGACCGTACAGAGGTTTGATCCCGTTCTGTAGGAAATTCCAGACTATAAGAGGTTATGTGGATGTTGGAGAGGCATTTGTAGCTAGATTTCTAAGTAGACTTTAAAAGGAGGTAGTGACAACTTTGGTTCGTGTTAGCTGAAACACGAACACAATCTTTTTAGACAATACTTCCTCCTAAAGAAACCTTGTTTTCTCATTTCAGTTTTAAACCTCTTCAGAGTCTGGAGAAAATGGCAGAGACAGCACCAGATCCATCTGGGCAGCTTGTTGTACACTCAGACACTCACAGTGACACCGTCCTGGCTAGCCTTGAGGAGCAGAGGAAGAGAGGCTTTCTCTGTGATATTACTTTAATCGTGGAGAATGTGCATTTCCGAGCCCACAAAGCCTTGCTTGCTGCCAGTAGCGAGTATTTCTCGATGATGTTTGCGGAAGAAGGCGAGATTGGCCAATCTATTTATATGTTGGAAGGCATGGTTGCAGACACCTTTGGTATCCTGCTGGAATTTATCTATACAGGTTATCTACATGCCAGTGAGAAAACTACAGAACAGATTCTGGCTACTGCTCAATTCTTAAAAGTCTATGATCTGATAAAGGCTTACACAGACTTTCAGACTAACCATAGCACTCCCAAGCCGCCAGCACTGAATGGCACTGGTACCCCAGTCGTAGTTATTTCTAATAAGAAGAATGATCCTTTGAAACGTAAACGGGGACGACCAAGAAAAAGCCATAGTGAGCAGGAGGGAAAATCAGAACTAGCTGCAGAGGAAGAAATGCAGCTAAGAGTGAACAATTCAGTTCAAAATAGACAGGACTTCGAGGTTAAAGGAGCCGGTGTGGAACTGAATGAACAGATTCGAAAAGAAAAGGAGTCTGAACCTGCTGCTGAGCCCGGGATAGGAGCGGAGCTAGGGGCGGAGCTGCTGGCTGAAAAGGATGAGAACTGTGACCCCGAGGCTCGGGATGGACAGGATGGCCTGAGTAGGTACAGCAAGCGGAGGATTCGAAGGTCTGTCAAGCTTAAAGATTACAAACTCATTGGAGATGAAGACGACCAGGGTTCAGCAAAGAGGATATGTGGAAGAAAAAAGCGCATCAGTGGCCCCGAGGCCCGGTGTAAAGACTGTGGCAAAGTCTTTAAGTATAACCACTTTTTAGCAATCCACCAGAGACGCCACACTGGTAACTATACTTTCCAAACTTAGTGCCCCTCGTTGGGATATTTGGAATTGTGATCCTGACAGTATGTATTTATTGTTCAGCTTCTACATGATAGGCATTGTAGAAGAGCCTTCTTACGTGTTACTGTATTTAGGCCTCTTAGTAATCAGTCCCACAGTAGGTAATATCCCAGTGTACAGATGAGGAGATGCTCTTACTTAGAGCAGGCTCACGCATGCCATGAGAACCCAGCAAGCCTGATTCAGAGCCCTTGACTTTTATTTTGTTTTTCTTAACAAGCACCTCCTGCCTTTTGATCTGTGAGGGTTCCTCATCTTTGTGAAGGCATTCTTTTGCCTTGTTCTATAGACAACTAAATAATTTAGCCATCTTGTAAATATTTTTTTCTTTTGGGTATCTCTGACTCAGCATTGGTATTAGCCCCCCCTGTGATTGAAAGGTCTTTTGTCCTCTCCATCTGGCTAATATTGCAGCCACTAACAACATAGGGACCCCTTTTCCTCCTTTACAGAACCGGGGATGAACCTAGGTCTAGATGCATGCCAGCCAAGCGGTATTCCAGCCCTACATAAATTTTGGAATTTTAGATAACTAGCCTGAGAAACTGAGTTTTAATTTTGTTTTAGTTAGCATAAGCTTGGATAACTACATATGTCTGATGGCTTCCATATTGGACAATGTGTCTCAAGCCTTTTCTGGAGCTGTTTAATTTGCCCTGTTTCGGGTCAGGTTGTAATTGTTGCTTGTTAGCTTAGTATAGGCCCTAGTGTGTAAGTTGTGCAGTTATGTGACCCAGCAGCATCTGCTGCTGCTCTGTTTCTGAGGCTGCACGTTACAACTACTTAGAGCTTCTGTAGCTACCCATGCCCCACCCCAGGCTTCTGATTTACTTGTCTGGATTCAAACATATTTGAAGTTTCCCAGAAATGTAGCTCTGTCGATAGACTGCATGCATGTACAAAGTCCTGGGGTCACTCCCCAGCACCACAGAAACTGGGCAAGGTGGTACCTTCTGTGATCTCAGAACTCCAGAAGTGAGACGGGAGATTTAAAGTTCAGGGTCATCCTTGGCTAAGGAAGGCCAGGCATACTGAGATGCTCCCTTGAAAAAGAATGCTTCTCAGAAATTCTGTATGTTGAAAACAAATTAGAGTACTTTGAACAGAACAAAATTCCAACTGTGTTGAGCTGTGGTGGATTCTTTTATCTTATTTTCTAATGAGCTCTGTAACTAATGGATTCTAATACTAGATTGTATTTTAGCTATTTTTTTAATCTAAAATTGTGCATAATTCAAAGCATTACATTGTTCAGTAAAACTTATTAAGGAAATACAGCTCATAGAATCTTTCCTTTATCATTTTTATCCACCCTCCCCCTGAAATTTGTGGTGAGCCTTGGTGTATGTGTTTTCTCCCTTTATTTTTATTTCTCACACATTATTTTATCCCAGTGTTTCTTTTCTTCCTGTTGTATTTTTAGAAACCTAACATTTTCTTTTCAGTTCTTGAGCCCCAACCCAGAGCCTTGTACTTCTTAGACCTACACTTGAACTAAATCACCAGCCCCATCCAAGTTTTGTTTTCTTTTGAGCCATGATCTCATTATGTAGCCCGGCTGGCCTGCAGTCTCTCTTGTCTCAGTTTCCCAAATGCTGGTACTCCAGATATGTGCCATTGTGCCAGTGTTCTTGATGTTTTCTGTGTATTGCTGTTTCCCCTTACCTGCTGTGTTGTCTGTTCATTATTAGAGGCTTCCCTTGACCATAGTGTAAAGATTTGCTTTTATTTTATGTGTATGAGTGTTTGCCTGAATGTATGTATGTATGTGCGCTATTTGTATGCCTAGTACCCAGGGAGACCAGAAGAGTCAGTGAGATCCCCTGGAACTGGAGTTTCAGGTGGTTGGGTGTCACTGTGTGGGTGCTGAGTCCCAACTAGAGCCCTCTCTGTACAGAGCTCCTTGTCTAGCCCCAAATGCAGTGATTTCCTTTAACCTCTAATCATATGCAAGATCAGGGCACTTAAAAATATTAGCATTTCTGTAGCTATGAAGGCTGGGTCTTAAAAGTTAGGTTGTATCTCAGGGCTTCTACTTACTGGTTTTAATTTCATCTATTCTACATTTTAGACTTTTATTGCTGGTAGCCCACCTATCCACTGGACTTTGGGTGTTTGCTCTAAATATTTAATATTATGAATGATTCTATATTATATGTTTTAATTTGGGAGGAAGAGAAAAATACACAGATCCTTTTTTACACCATGCTTCTTGGCTTTGATCATAGGGGAACGACCCTTCAAATGTACTGAGTGTGGAAAGGGCTTTGCCCAGAAGCATTCCTTACAGGTCCACACCAGGATGCATACGGGGGAGCGGCCGTACACCTGCACCGTGTGCAGCAAGGCGCTGACCACCAAGCACTCACTGGTGGAGCACATGAGCCTGCACTCAGGTAATGGGGCTTGCACTAGAGGACCCCCAGCCACCAGGTTCCCATTTCTTGGGGTGGCATTTCTAGCATCTAAATGGTGTTTTCTCAGCTTGGTGTCATTTCCCCCACAGTGTCATTGAAACATCATAAACACAGGATTATGCATGTGTTGGTGTGCTCTTCTGGACAACACCAGCCTTCAGCTAGCATTTACCTAAGCACCAGAGTTCAGAATTTCTATGTACCCTGAGGACTTCTTACAACCAGCAGTTCTATCCAGTCTCCATTGCGCCCTCTCACCTTGCATAGTTTTGCACACTCTGGAAAGTCTTCTTCTGGGTATATAGACAAAATACTCATCACTTGTAGAAAATGGGAACCTGGGCACCATATTATATAACTTATTAATGAGCATTCTAATTCTCTGCAATTTTTTTGCATGGTTTAAGTGTTTTTGTTTTTTATTTGGCAGGGCAGAAGTCTTTTACCTGTGATCAATGTGGAAAATATTTCAGCCAGAAAAGACAGCTAAAGAGCCATTATCGAGTCCATACAGGTACGATACCAATAAGGTGAGAAAAAATTTGCATCGCTGGGGAAGAAATACAAAGTATGTGTGAAATAGTAGTTACATCTTAGAGAATGAATGAAAGGGCTGGAAGAAGTCAGGCTAGGCATGCAGCTTATTTAGTGCAGAGCTTGCCTAGTGTGAATGAAGCCCCGGGTTCAATCCCCAGTGCCACATAAAAGCAGGCCTGAGAGCACACACCTGTTACCCCAGGACTTGAGAGATGGAGGCAAGAGGATCAGAAGTTCAAAGTCATCCTGAGGTGTGTAGTGAGTTTAAGGCCTGCCTGGGATACCTCAGTCTGTAACTCAAAAAAAAGAAAAGAAGTCAGAGGTCTTCATGCTGTTCTCCACTACCATAAGACTCAATTTAATGTTTGCATCATAAATTTGGAACCATATAAGGAACCATCACAAAACTGCTGTATCCAGAAGTGCTGCTTGCCTGAGGGACTTCAGTTGGTTGGCTGTTATTAGTGCACCTGTAAAGGGATGTGTGGCCCTTGGCTTATGATCTGCTAAAGGTCCTGTTCTTCCTGCCAGCTGATAAGAGATGAAGGGGGTGGGGGAGGGACACTCAGGTTCAACTGTCTAGTCCCTCTGTGGAGAGAAGGGCAAGGCGGACTCTTGCTCTCAGAGAAGCACTAGCTGAGATACACTGGATAATAAAGTTTATTGTTAAATTGCCATATTTAAGGTGATTATTTTTCAGGGCAGTGCTTTAACACAAATCACTGAAGAAATGCAGAGAGAACATACATACACTGACACTTTTTTTATCATTGCGCAAGGCCACTCACTACCAGAATGCAACCACTGCCATCGAAAATTCATGGATGTGTCTCAGCTAAAGAAACATGTGCGAACACACACAGGTAATATGCCCCTCATTCAGCCTCCCTGCTTCAAGTGGTGTTCTCCTCTGCTTGGTATGCCTATTGCAAATGTGGTGCACATTTGACAAGTTTTATTTGAAAGTCCAAGATGAAGATAAAATGCTGTCACTGTTGTGTGGGGACATTATGTCATCCCACTGCAAGCCAGCACAGAATGAGGATCACCCGATGAACACTGTTCATGTAATTCTGCAGCACAGTCTCGGTCTGGTTCTATGTTACACTCTCAGTTACTTCAACACTGAAGGTGACAATAATAAATTGTTTAGAAAAGGATGCATACAACAGATACAAGGTAGACACAGAATTCCTCACTCTGTCCTTAGGAACCAATGCTCAACCCCAAGCATTAAATTACTACCTCCCAAAGGGCAGGAATGAGAGGGCAGTGGGCAGTGTTGTCAGGGCAAGGAGCTTTTGTGATTTGTTTTTTATCGTTGGGTGTCTTTCCCCACCTCCCCACCCCGACCCTGCTTTAAATTCAGAGGAGTAAAACTGTCATCTTGTATCTTTTGGAAGGATATAAGTTAAAAATAAGCCTATTGAATTTTCCAAAAAACAGTTTCTATTAAGTTAGGTTAATTAATAATTCTGTCTACAATGAGTTCAAGGTCAGCCTGGTCTACAGAGTGAGTTCCAGGGCAGCCAGGGCTACACAGAGAAACCCTGTCTCAAAACAAAACAGAAAGGGTTGTTTAGTTTGAGGCACTTGGGTTTTAAATTATTTTTAATTAATGCAGGTTGTTAATTTCCTAACTCAAAGAAAGTCTAGTGTAGTTAAGTATCATTATCCAAGTGCCTGGGACCCAAACACCCAAAACCCCAAAATGTTACAAATCCCAAACTTTTTGAGTGTCAACATGATGGATGCCACAATGGAAAATGCCACGCCTGTCCTCGGGGGGCTGGTGCATTGTCAAATTCAGGTTCGCTGGAAATACTGTCTAAAATTATTCTCTAGGCTGTGTGTAAGAAGTTTATATGAAACATGATGATTTTGTGTTTCAAAAGAGACCAGAAGTTGTTAGCTGTCACGTGGGTCCTGCATTTAATCACTGAGCAGTCTCTCCAGACCTCTAAGCACTTAGAAAATTATCTTTTCAGGGGTGACCGTTATAACATTTACCTCTGTACAGTCTCAGTTTTTTACAGTGTGTGCATGTGCCCTTCTGCGTCTACACTTGTGCCACAACATATATGTAGACGTCAGAGAACATCTTGCTGGAGTCAGTTTCCTCCACCATGTGGGTCCTGGGTATCAAATTTAGGTCCTCGGGCTTTACTGCACGAATTCTACTTGGTATTGGGGAAAAGCTGAAATATCAGAGAGACAGAAACAAGCCACAGCCACTTCTCACCCAGCAACTCCTCAGGCCTGTCTCCAGGGGTCCTCAGACTGAGTGAACGGTCCGCCCAGTGAGGGCAGGGCAGAGCTTCTGCCTTCTCCCACCTCATCTTTCTTTTTCTTCTCACTGTTTCCTTTCTATCTCAATTCCTAGTTCAGCTGTCCTAGGATTAAAGGTGTTCAAGGTGATGGGATTAAAGGCGTGGGCCACCACTCTCTGACCTTAAAGGCTTGGCTCTGCAGGTGGCTCTGTCCTCTGATATTTCAGGCTGTTTTTGTTAAATATATAATAAATTACCACAAGGCTTATTGGTTAGTGTCTTTGCCTCCAAACATCTCACTGATTCCTTTACTCCCATACTCTCATTAGCAGTGTCTGTGAAATTTAAAGCAGCCATTCAGTACATACTTACTATTTGCTAAGTGCCAGGCTCTGTCTTAGTCCCAGGGACAGATAATGAGATATCCAAGTCCCTGCTGGAGTGACATCAGCTTTTGAACAGGGAAGCAGACAAATGGGTAGCATGTCCCATGGGAGTAGGAAAACCAGTGTGTGGGGGGGCACTTCTCTTGGAGTGGGACTGTCCTGAGAAGGTCTAAGGGATGGGAGCCTCTTGAGTGGAAACCAGAACGTGGTATGGGGAGACATCAGTACAGAGCCCTCAGAGAATCTAGGAGAAGCAGGCTTCATGAGTGGACCACAGGGACAGCAGGAGGCCACGTAGTACAGTTTTATCTATTTATAGCTGCACATTTTAAACATCTGAGACTTTTTTAAAAAGCAGAACAAGGCCTGGCAGTGGTGGCTCATGCCTTTAATCCCAGCACATGGGAGGCAGGGGCAGGCGAATAGATCTCTGTGATTTTGAGGCCAGCCTGGTCTATAAAGTGAGTTCCAGGGTAGACAGGGCTGTTACACAGAGAAACCCTACCTTGAAACAAAACAACCCTGAGGTTGTGACTGAATTGCCTGGGGAGAGCCTCAGTAGTCCCCCAGACCCACCCCCAGGATTCCCTTGAGCATGGCAGGCAATTGGAGGCTACAGTGGAAACTTGGATGCCTGCCTTGCCAAGAAGAGTGATGTGGCATGGCTGGATTTTAATAGGATCACTTCATGTGTCATGCAGAGTTAGGGCAACAAGGCTGGAAGCAAAGGGACCCTTAGGACATTGTAGTCATCGGACGTGGTACATAGCCATGACAGTGGAAACCACAGCAAATGAGCCTGTTTGGGACAGATTCTGGGTCAGCATGCTTTGCTTATGATTCGATGTGGGGTAGACAGTAAAGGAGGAAGAGAAAAAGCAACTGGGAGGAACAAACCAGAGTCTAGCTTTGGGGCTAGATCTGAGACAGGTTGGGTGCATGGTAACTGGATACAGAGCCTGAAGGTCAGGCCAGCCATGAATGTGCATGGCTTAAAGGTGTGTAAGACTCGGACGAACTCCCATCTCAGAGAAACTAGATGGATGGCATAGGGCTGAGGGCCCAGTTGTTGAACAGTACAGGATAGGATATGCTTCCACTAGCCTTAAACTGAACGGGAGTCCTCCTACCCCAGCCTCCTGAGCTTCGATTATAGGTGTGAGTTACTGCACTAGACAAGACTTCTATAGACCTTGAATCGGGGTAGAAAGGAGATGGTCTCTTCCTTATAGCAGATAGTGAACCCATCTTAGGAGGCTATATGATATATGTGGTGAGTTTGTTTGTTCATTAAAATGTAAGAGAAAGAAATGGAGGGAGGAAAATAAACCTGTGGGGAAAATAAACCATCAAAATATTAGTTTTCTTCAAGAATGAGGTCTTCATATGACCCGTCTCTGGCACTCAGTTCAACAATGCCGAGAGACATCAGCAGCCCGCCCTCACCCTGAACCAGGATGTAAAGTAGACATTTTGCCAGCATAGCTATATTTGGCTTAAAAACCTAGACTGTCATCTGCTCCTTAGATCTCCAAGTGCACACTGCCTCCAGGAGAGACGCCATGCCCAGGCACTGGAGAAGCCAAAGGCACCTGATACCTCTGTTCCCCAGGAGGAAATCCTAAGAGAGAATGGGGGCAGCTTGTCCAGGGCGGTCAGTGTTGTCCTGAGCAGTGCTGGGTGAGAGAAAACCTAGCTCATGATCTCATGATTAGATCTCTTCCCTGACCTGGAGCAGGTCAGGCTTGTGGGTATGTAGCCAAGCCAGGGAAACCTAGTTATTGACAAGAAAAATGTTAGAACAGTCAGACGCCCCTGAATGGAGCGGTAGGTACTGCTGTGGGCGGTGGGCACTAAGGAGACTGAGTCCGTCCTTTATGAATGGAGTGGTAGGTACTGCTGTGGGCAGTGGGCACTAAGGAGACTGAGTCCGTCCTTTATGAATGGAGCAGTAGGTACTGCTGTGGGCAGTGGGCACTAAGGAGACTGAGTCCGTCCTTTATGAATGGAGCAGTAGGTACTGCTGTGGGCGGTGGGCACTAAGGAGACTGAGTCCGTCCTTTATGAATGGAGCGGTAGGTACTGCTGTGGGCAGTGGGCACTAAGGAGACTGAGTCCGTCCTTTATGAATGGAGCAGTAGGTACTGCTGTGGGCAGTGGGCACTAAGGAGACTGAGTCCGTCCTTTATGAATGGA